>BJKM01001210.1:0-25000 GCA_015082035.1 Chaenogobius annularis | reverse complement strand
GAGCCAGAGGATGAGGAGGAGGGAGAGAGAGAGCAGAGAGATAAGGAGGAAGAGAGAGAGAAAGAGAGAGCTGAGAGAGAAGGAGGGAGAGAGAGAGAGCAGAGAGAGAAGGAGGAGAGAGAGAGAGAAGAGAGAGAGAGAGGAGAGAGAGAGAGAGAAAGAGAGCTGAGAGAGAAGGAGAGAGAGCTCTCTCTTTCTCTCTCACAACTCTCTCTCCCTCCCTCTCTGCTCTCGCTCTCTCCTCTCTTTCTCTCGAGAGAGAGAAGGGGGAGAGAGAGAGGAGAGAGAGAGAAAGAGAGCTGAGAGAGAAGGAGGGAAAGAAAGAGAAAGATGCTCCACAGATAACTGCTGGTTGTGTCCATGGCAGGAGTCTTGAGGCCCAAATACAAAGTGCTGAAGTCCATTGCGACGGTGAAGTCATAAATTGTCCAAAACTTGTGAACAACAGGACACTCCCGAAACACATGACAGTGAGTTGCCTCTTGGCCGCCACATCCTCTCCAACACCCTGCACTTCCCCCCGTAAGTAATGGGCACTTTGACACGGGGTTATAAAGACATGGGACAAACAGAACTCCCTCCAAACATGTGACCCCTTGTTGTTAATACATTTGTACAATTTCGATATCAATGAATGGAAACGACGGAACGACCAATTGCGTATTGTCTCTATTGTCTCCTGCGAAAACCTGCAGCGCCTGAATAAAACCAGGCTATAATTTACGTCGTGGTCATGACCCTTATAAACGCATAACGAGACCGCCCAACGCGCTTTACTACGCACCGGACAATATTTTATGCTTCGATTGGACTTCGTGACGACGATTGCGCACCGCGGACTCCTTAAAATGGAACATAAAACCTGCCCGAAGTCAAGAGGTGCCCCATAAACATGCCCAACCGATCGATAACTGATTTTATGTCTGACCTTTCCCACCAAGCCCCTCCCTCCCTCCTCCTCCTCCTCTGACCCCTCCCCCCGAACACCCATCCATCCCTGTAGAGGCGCGAGATGATTACCGCGCTTTGATAAAACGCACCGCTGCTATAATTACATTCCTTCTAATGGGCAATTATCGGCGCGGAAAAACACGGGCCGTTTCCGTGTTAAATGCGACCATTAACATTTAGATAGAAATGTTAAATGCAGTGATTAACATTTGCGCATTAGACGAAGTGGAGTGTCTCGATGTCTTCTCGGCGGCTCAGTAGAGTCGTGACAGCAGTGTATGTGGCGTTACTACGAAAGCACACGCATGACGAGAGGAGACATATTTTGGCTCGTTTGAGTACTTCTGTATTGCGGCCCCCCACTCGCAATGATTCCACAATTTTGGGTCAATCTTGTAAGGCTATCGAACGTATTCATTCATTTTTACGTTGGACAAACCATGATGCGTCGTTTCCAAGCGTTAGAGCAAGCGTTATGTTCGTCACCTGTCAATAGGAGGCGATGGATTCAACACAAAATACAGTATACGTGAGTAAAAGTAGCACGATAATAAGGAATGATCATGTGCGCGACCCCGGTGGGATGCTGAGGCGTTTCACAGGGTGGGTCCGTTGGAAGAAGAACTGTCCGAAGTAAGTGCTGAACTTTGGAAACTCCACAGTCTCCACTGACAGAAGCTTCTGGTGTTGGGTCTGAGACACATGAGAATTCAAACACTTTGATATGACAATGATGCCACCTCGTGCGTTTTCTGTTTCAAATACCTTAAATCCACGCCCGTACAAGGATAGGACTTCCTTTAGTGTTGAGGGCGCGGTCTGTGGACGCATCATGGCTTACGCAGCGATAACAGAGCGGCGTGACGAGACGGCGAACCTCTGATAAAGCGAAAACATCTCAAGTTTGCTTTGACCTTGTTTGCAAACACTAGATTAGTGGTCCCAGTACGGAACCTTGCGGCACCACCTTTCGTTAGGGCGGCGACTAGATTCAACCCCACAGTTAGATTGTGGTCCACAGTATCAACGGCCTTTTTGAGGTCTAGAAACTCTGCTCAACAACTCTAGACACGCAAGCATAAAAACACGTAAAAGAAAATCCTGTGAAATGCCTCGATGAAGGACGTCTGCAGCTTTAAACAGGAAGTGAGCGGTCCTATTTGCATGTGTGAGTTGCTTTAGATCAATATTGCGATTTGCACGTGGAAATATAACAAAATATCAAAGTATTGGTTTCAACGGCCTGTTCTCATTGGCCCAAAAGACATTTCTCCTTCTGCTTCACTTCCTGTCCACGGTATGACATCAGTTCTGACCAATCAGCATGATCCCGGCTTGAGCAGAGCGAAGAGGTTTAGTTGTTTTGGAGGGTCTGAGGACGGGGGGCTTGGGACATTACCACGTCCCTATGAACACTGTTTATTCTGTTTTCATTCTGTTTTTCACTGCCGCAACCACTGTTATAACCGGCGTTATGAACAAATATATAAATGATGGTTTAGGTATGTTATAGTTTATGCTAAATGCCCAGAAAAAAGCACAACATGTCTTCTTTAAAGCACTATTTTTTTTGTTAATGTCGTGAATAAATGAGTTGAGGTTTGAGCAGAAGTGCGTTTCCGTCCTTGAGCGTTGTCAACCCAGTGGCATGAAACCTCGCACTATGATGGAGTGTCCTGGCATTTTGAACTAATTGTGAACATTTGTGCACCAGTGCTTCACATTGTGTAACTTTACGAACAAATTCTGAGACGTTGTCTTTGTACACTCAAAACACCAGCAGCAACACCCATGCAGAAGAGTGAGGTGACGATATTTTTGGACGTTTAGAAGATTAAGGAAATGACCAGGAAATGACATCATGCTTTGGGGAAATGCCATTGCTTTGCCTGGAATGTTCCGCTGTACGGCTTTAAACATATGTACCAGAAGTGTGCGGTGACTTTTATGGATGGGCGAGCAGACAAGCGAGGGTGGGTTCCCCGGTCTCTCCCGCATGAAGAGCCCGTCCCGCTGAGCTACACTCCCTTTTCTGCTCAAAGTGCTGAATGGATTAAATAAAATCACGTCACCGACCTGCTCATTACACAAATTAGCGCACTATGTTATTAAAACACTCCCTGTATTTATCATGATCTGATCATTATGAACGCGAACTGAGCCTCAGCTACAAAGACTTGTCTCTGAAACTTGTTTTTAAGTCCGTTTGTTGAAACTTGGCGCTGCTGTTGCTTCTTCTGCGCATGCTCAGTTAGGCACTTGATTCCCACAGGTTTACTCAGCGTGTTTTTGAGCACAGATCCACGGGTTTGAGGCTGTGTGAATCCTCGGAGCGCGTGTGCAGACCCCTAAAAGAAGCTGCTGCCCGCTCCGGTTCTAAAAGCTCGTGTCAGAGAGCGGAGCATGAACGGGCCTCTGAACACGGCCACGGACTGAGCAGCGGCGGGAGAAGAAGAACCAAGCTTCCCGCAGTACTGCCCGACGGCCTGTAGAGGTCACTAAAAACACGGCTGCGACTTCAGCAAAGCTTCAGTGTGCGGAAGTGGGGGAAAACAGGCTCATTTGGATATTGTTCCGGAAACTATTCATATGTAGTTTTGACACCGGTCGTCGTTTCAGATTTCATTGGTTCAATCACTGGCTCGCCTTGATTGCCACTGACAACATGCATTCGTACTGCTGAGCGGGGTCGCCTCTCCGTAGATCTGACTACACTTATCTTTCATCCATTGAGTAGTCTTATGCCAATACTGTAGATCAGGGGTTTCAGACTCATTTTTACTGGGGGTCTCTGGGGGCAGATCTGGGTGAGGCGGGGACCGCATAGGCATTATGTTATCAAATATCTTTATTTTTAACACAAATAATGAATTAAAGACATGAAACAATGATACAATAATAAATAAGGAGTAAGGATAAGACAGATAAGCAACTAAAATGGCAATTATGCAAATTCATTTTTGGGAAATTACATTAGGCAGAAGCATAACATTTATTTTCATAACATCACCCAGCTACCAATGATACAGACACCAGTTAAAAGGACTGCTTGATTTGTTTCATATTGTTGCTAGGAAAAAGTGTTTGTCCTTTTTTATCTATGTCATAATAGACATTTTCAAAAGTATTTTTTTCAAAACCTTTCAGTTGATTATAATCTTACGGCAAGTTCCTGTTTTTCACAGTATTATGACAGTTTTCCTCTCCCAAAGTTCTGAAACATCATTTTAAATTGACTCTGGAGTAAAATCCGGAATATCAATGATCAGAAAAAAATGGACCACATTGACCTTCAATAACAGTTTCCAGTTTCGAGTGACCCCATCTCAGTGCAAAATCATGGATAGCTCCTTTAAATCACAACAAAACCACATTGCCATTTGAAAATGTGAGAGAATGGAGACTGTTAGTTAAATTAAGTGTATTGAATCACGGTATAATCAAAGGGTAATTAATATATCACTGCTAGGGAAGAGAAAGTCTTCAATAGCTTCCCCTCCAGACATCAGAGCTGGACGCATCCACTTCACTTTCCTCGTCCAAATGTGGTCACGGTTTTGGACTTGACGAGATTTTCTTCCTAAACACATTGAATACAGTTAACACATATGACAGACATGCCTTTAGTTATATTACTTATTCTGCGTGTGCACCAAAATATGAAAAGACGTGCAAACGGTAAATGCCTCACCACGCGCGTAACATAAACCAATATTCTATACAGCTTCAATCATTAAGTATAAATTACAATCGCCTTCGATAGTATGTAAGGGCTTCAAAACCTCACGTAGGCAGCGGAGCCCTGCGGAACTTTGACCGGAGAACCAACTATTTCCATTCGGTTCCGTTTCACGCGGAAGTCCCGTGAAACTGGCCGAGCGGAAGCGGGGGGAAAAGCCGTCCTCACGTAAGAGACGGGGTTTTTTTTATGAGTCCAAAACAGAAAACTAGCCGTCGGATTTCATCAGAAGGGTATATTTCTTCGCATCATATCGCGCCAGAAATAAAATGAAATCCGAAATAATCACAGAAACATACCTCGAGGAGACAGACTGTTTTCGCTGCTGCCGTTTCACTCTACAAACGCATGCCGCGTTGCGACTCGAGAGGACAACAAAGAATGAGGGCTCCACTCAGACGCATGCGCATAGTCAAACCAACAGAGACACAACGGCTTCGCTCTGAGCGAGGCAGCCGGCCGATGTCCCGCCTCGAGGCATATACCTCACTGTGATTGGTTCATTTAGCCCGCACACAACAAGTGTAAATCTTGAGGGCCGCACTTATATTAATCTTTCATATTAAGATGGGGGCCGCAAATTATCGTACCGGGGGCCGCAGTTGGCCCGCGGGCCGCGTGTCTGAGACCCATGCTGTAGATCATTCCAGGAAAAGCATCAACCCTCCATCAGAAATGTGAACATCTGATCATAAAGTTGTGTAATGAGGCCAAAAAAGACACCGTGTACTTTCTCCATTTCACTGATCCTGGCGTCATATCTTATTCTTTCTGAAGTGTTCTTGGGAATAGTTTGCCTGTACGTTGATGCTAAAGGGAATTATCCTTCAGCTGCACATTTAAGGCTGGTTTGCCGGTGGAAAACAGGCTCCACGCGCCGCTCCTCCACCTGCTGCTGCTGCCGTTTTAAATCCCACAGGTTTGTCTCCGGGGCCCGTCCTCATTTAATGCGGCTCCAGACAACAGCTCGGATTATTTCCTGGCCTCTTTTTTTTTTTTAAAGTGGACACGGCCACACAGACAAGCCGCACGTACCGCACCATTACGAATGCTTCCCCTTTTCTAAATCCGCCGCCGAACAGCAGCGCCGGGACCTGGATACAAGCGGTGTCAATGCATTTCACCAGCGATTTGCAACGGGATCAACCGAGCCGCGGAAATGTCAAACTCCACTGCAATGTAATGGCGCGTTATAGATATAGGTCGAGTGCAACCCAGGCCCACGTTAATCCCGGCAGACGCAAAAACGATATCGCCGGAACAGTTTTGGGAATTGTCTTTGCGGTTAAATTTAAATTGGACAATTCAGTTCAAAAGTCACATCTTTAACACGTTCCGGAGAATTAATTTTTGAATTTCAGCGTTCCTAAACGGTCATACATTATACCCAAAAAACGTGTTGATCTCTGACGGATGCCACGGTAACGAGCTAAAAGTTAAAGCTGCACTATACGTAGCCGTCCTCCTGCTTTATCTACGTGGACATATATTTGTGCTTTTCCAAGAATGTGTCACAGTGTAGCATTAAACGGATCCATCATGCATATACGCAGTGACAGGTGTGTTTGTGGGAAAATACCCTCGCTTTCTAACCGCGAGCGGTGTCGCCTCTCCGCAGATCTGACCCTCAACTTGGTCTGATGATTCCACGGAGACGGAATAATTGCTGTCACTTGCCGTACTGTGGAACATTCCGGGCCAAGCGGTAATCTCTCTCTCTCTCTCTCTCTCTCTCTCTCTGGAGACGAGATCATGACGGAATCATCCAACGAGAAAAACTTTAATTAGACCGGTAAAAAAAAACAAGATAAAAGATAAATTATAATCCTCTTCTCGACGTTTAAACACTACTCTTCTGTCTTCCTTCGCATCAGGGTCACACTAGGGTTAGATTGTAATAGTTAAACCTCTTCCACTCCTCGTTTCCTACCTTGGACCAGCCCTGGACAAAGTAGGGATTACATCGACTCAATAAAAAGTTAACATACTGTGCAAAATTGTCTTTTTGAGGTTTTAACCGCGTTATCATAGCGTTCTCTCATCAAAAACGTGCCTGGAGTTGTATTTCGCTTCATTCACGCTCGTTTCTTTTAATCCTGTTTAATAGTTTCCTTCGACGCTGAGCCTCACAAAAACTCCCGGTTTCAAATTCCCCAGGTCTTCTTCGCTGTTTCTCTGTCCTGTTCATCAAACCGTTCTTTGCAGCATGCTGACGTTGGCATGTCATTGGCAAGCAAGCTTTTGTTTTCCCGTCGTAGCACTTCCTTACGCTGCCAGTAGATGGAGTGCTGACACAAAATCCAGACGAGTGAATGCCTGACTTGTAATTCCTGGATGCTTTTCAATGTGTGATTTTTTTTTTTTTAAAGTTATAAAACATTTCAAAGCAGAAAAATATGCTAACTTGCATTTTTTTTTTTACCTTTCATGTGATCACGGGGGGATTAAAGAGGGAAAGCTGCCAGCGAACTAACAAGATAAGTTACAACATCAGTCGATCATTGTGTAGTCGGAAGGACGTCTACACGGCAGTACATACCCTCCCGAGTACTACCTGGATCCAAACCAGGACCCTTCCGTGCTGCTCGATGGTCGAGTGATTAAGGCGGCAGCACATGTGCCAGGCTCCAAGTGCAGCCTACGTGTCCTCACTTCTCTCACGCTAAAACAACCCTGTCACAACCTTCTAATAAAGCCTTCGGGCCAAAAACAGCCAGGACCATTCTAGGTCTAAATTTGGACTAAAAAAGGACTACACAGTTGTTATACTAGTTCTACACAAGGAATAACGTAAAGGAGGACTAAAATGTGGATGAAACTGACCGCAGAAGATCTCACGTACCACCTGAAGGTTTGAGAAACACTGACGTAGGGACTAGAAATAGAAAAGTCCTAAGTCTAGATTTCAAAAACTGAAGCTGCTCCATCATTTTAAAACAGTTCTAAGTGTGTAAAATATGAGTGGTCCGAATAATGCGCAGTAAAGGACTTTTTCATTTCATCCATATAATTGCGTTTCTCACACTGCAATAAACAAAGAGCACGGCCGTTTCTGGAAAGGCTCGTTTGTTTCAGACCGGCTAATTATTCCGCTGAAACGGAGAGCGGCTGGCGTTGCGCAGAATCTCTCACGCGAGTATTCATATCTGTGTTTATGCAAATGAGCCGAGGAGAGCGGCAGGTGGGAGCGCCGAAGAGGTGGAACTGCTCATCGGGAGTGACACGTCGAGATGGTTCAGGCGTGTTCAGAGAGAGAGCGAGAGCGAGAGGGTGAATATATATACGGGTTGGAAGGATGCACGTGGAGATGAAACATGTCAGCGAGGAAAGAGGAAGACCCCAAAAAAAAAACCCCAAAAAAAAAAAAAAAAGAGAGCGGAAAAGGCCACGTGATGTGAGGTGGGAGATAAAAAAAATCTAAAAAATCACAAAGCCAAAAGTGTCTGCTGCTTCGGAGATATGCAAAAAAATCGAGCGGGCCTATTCACCTGATTCTGTCCCGCCCACTTTTGCCTCCTTTTCTTGCCACAGGTCGTCAGGCTCTTCCGCGGTGTTGACGGGGGCAACGTCCCAACGCTAAAAGAGGAAATGATGATGAAGTAGATTGCAGTAGCGTGCGGAGACTTTTATGGATGCGCAAGCAACGGACAAGCGTCGCGAAAAGATCGTTTGGCGCTGCTGTTGCTTGGCGTCTCCTCTGCACGTGCTCAGTTAGGCACTTGATACCCACACAGGTTTACTCAGCGTGGATCCAAGGGTGGTCCCGCAGACCCGTAAAAGAACCCGCTCTGGTTCTAAAAGCTCGCGTTAGAGAGCGGAGCATGAACGAGCCTCTGCGCACGGCCACAGACTGAGCAGCGGCAGGAGAAGAAGGACCAAGCTTCCCGCAGTACTGCTCAGCGGCCTGTAGATGCCACCAAAAGACACCGCGATTTGCAGCAGAAGTGAGGGGAAAACGGGCTCAT
This sequence comes from Chaenogobius annularis, assembly GCA_015082035.1. Taxonomy (NCBI): domain Eukaryota; kingdom Metazoa; phylum Chordata; class Actinopteri; order Gobiiformes; family Gobiidae; genus Chaenogobius; species Chaenogobius annularis. The sequence continues at coordinate 16,345 of BJKM01001210.1, read as the reverse complement.
TTGGATATATTTCATGAACAATTTGAATACAGTTTATTTGATTTGTGTAAAATGTCCGATGTTCGTGTGCGCCAACAAGTCGACAATGCTCCCGGTTTAGTCCTCGCTTAAGTCTGGGATATTCCTGGTTTAGAGCCGCTTCTAGTCCCAGTTTAATTCTTGTTGCAGAGACATATTGGTAAAGGCTTTGGTATTTTACTTTCCACCAGTTTGTTCTCTTTATTGAAACAGATCTCGTGTTGGGGGGGGGGCGATTCTGTGCGACATCAAAAAATCTGACCCCCAAGATAGTGTAGTTGAGTGAGTTAAGAGATGTTTCTCCACTTTTTGGTTAATTTCACAGCCCATTAACTATTCGGGCAACTCTTGAACCTCAACAAAGACACTTACAGGCGTGATTTAACACTTGGCCAGCTGGATGAAGTGAACGCGCACCTTTGCTAAGATTAGCATCAGCATGTTCGTGCAGATAACGTTGCCGAGTGTAACGCGACGCGCTCGTCCGTCGGCGCTCGCAGGGAAACCGACCCCACCGTCGCCAAAGTCCACAGTCGGCTGCTCGGGGCTTCACACGCCGCAGACCCCACGGACGAGCGGAGCCGCGCGCGTTCAGCCGCTAAATTAAAGATCCTTAACACAAAGTCCACTCCGTACTCTTCTACTGTTACATTTGATATAACGTGACGAGCTAAAGACCACATGTAGCCCGTTCCCCGAGGCGCTGGCGACTGTAGAACTCTTTAAAGGTGCACTAAGGAACCTTTCTGGTGCTGGGTCCGTCACCTGGCATTAAAACTATCCAATTCTTTATTCAGTCGCAGGTGCTTTTATTGCCAGAATGCACCAGCTCCATGGAGACGAGCAGGTGCACGCCCCCATGTGACAAGTTGCGTAGTGCATCTTTATTTATGAGATGTTGCGCTGTTTGGCTTTCTCCAACGTCGAGGCTGAAAGGAGAAAGACCAGGCTGAAGTTCCATCACAGAGTCTCATGTTCTGTTGTTCTGACGTTGAATCGCTGCGTGAGACGATGTTCAGATGAGACCCTCAGACTGAGACCGCCGAAGCACCGAGGGAACTTCAGACCTCAGTATGTTCTATTGTATGTTCTGGTTTGGGCTTGTTTACCTTAAAGACACATGCACACGCGCACACAAGCAAGCAAGCATACACACGCACACACGCACACGCACACACTCACACACACACACACGCGCACACAGGCAAGCAAGCATACACACGCACACACACGCAAGCAAGCATACGCACACACACACGCAACCGCACACGCAAGCAAGCATACACACTCTCACACACACACTCACACACACACACTTGCACACACACACTCACACACACACACTCACACACACACTTGGACTCACACACAACACACACACACACACACACACACACACACTCGCACACCACTGCACACACACACACACACACTCACACACACACACACAACACCACACGCACACACACCACACTGCACACACACACACTCACACACACACTCACACACATCACACACACTTGCACACACACACTCACACACACACACACACACACACACACACACACACACACACACACACTGCACACACACACACACACACACACCACACACACACACACACACACACACACACACACACTCCACACACACACACACACACACACACTCACACACACACACACACACACACACACTTCACACACACACACACACACACACTCACACACACGCACACTCACACACACACTTGCACACACTCACACACACACACACACTCACACACACACACTCACACACCCACACTCACACACACTCACACTCACACCACTCACACTCACACACTCACTCACACACACCACACACACACACACACTCCACACACACACACACACACACACACACACACTCACCCACTCACACTCACACACACACACACTCACACACACACACACACACACCACACACACACACACACTCACCACTCACACTCACACACACACACACACACACTCACACACTCACACCATGGATCTATTATATTAACTGGATATAAGGCACGCCCCCTCTGTCCGCGATCCAAATTGAGTAGTGGCCGCTCTGCGGGACTGCAGCCTCAGGCACCATTTCAACAGTTCGGCCTGTAAAATTACCGAAAGTGCGAAATTCTTTTTAGTCTAAAAATAAAAATAGAAGGAATGTCACTCTTTTACCGTTTATCTAAAATCCTTAAAAATCACATTTTTAACGTCACGGCGAACATGCACGCGCTCTGACCGCGCACGCACTCCTCGTGAACGATCATCAGAAGAGCGCGTGTCGGACGGAAACCAAACAGAGAAGAAGACGAGACAAACGACACACGTACATTGTGTTTTATGTAATTTCACACGTTTTCACACATCATTCAATATGAAGTGTGTGATGAACGATTACACAGTTCACACAGGCTAACACAAGCTAACACAAGCTAACACAAGCTAACACAAGCTAACACAAGCTAACACAAGCTAACGTTTAGCTACACAAAAAGAAGCATTCATGAAGTTCACGGCTCATGCTTTCTGCAAAGAAACCATTATTTTCACTTCACAACATGAAACCTTTATATTTATAGATATAACAATTCATCATTATACATTTCGTAACCAGACCATTTCAAGACGATATACTCCAAAAGTCCACGCTAACTGTCCACAGTCGCCATGCTCGTTCCCGACGCCAAAGCGACATGGCGATGTCGTCACAAAAGGGGAGGCACTAGACTCCCTATTCAGGAAGTAACGCGGAAGTAGGGAACTTTTTTGGAGACATGCGCCAATGAGCACACGCCATAGGCTTGAATTGGGCGCCATTTTGCCTTCCGGGGGCTTGACTCACACACTCACACACACACACACTGTGATGGAGCGCTGATGTGGCGCTCTAGCTCGTTCCCTGTCATGGGACGGGACAGGAGTGGGACAGGAGTGGGACAGGAGTGGGACAGGAGTGGGACAGGAGGGACAGGAGTGGACTCTGGGCCTGGGGTTTAGGTCTGACTGCCCGCTCCGGCCAAAGGCCACGTCAGTCTCACAGAGTCTTGGGACTCACATTTATTTCTTGGGGACTTGATCTAAACCTATAAATTATACTTACCAAACCTTTGCTGAAACCATAGCAACCTAATCTAAATGAACCCATTACTTTACGTTTAGCCTTGTTGTTGAGAGGATTTACCTTTTGGGCATTGCCTTGATATTGTGATACGTGCCTTGTTGTACCTGGTGTTTACCTGGTGTTTACCTGTGTTTACCTGGTGTTTACCTTGTGTTTACCTGGTGTTTACCTGGTGTTTACCTTGTGTTTACCTGGTGTTACCTGGTGTTTACCTTGGTGTTTACCTGGTGTTTACCTGGTGTTTACCTTGTGTTTACCTGGTGTTTACCTTGTGTTTACCTGTGTTTCTGTGTTTACCTGGTGTTGTTTACCTGGTGTTTACCTTGTGTTTACCTTGTGTTTTACCTGGTGTTTACCTGTGTTTACCTGTGTTTACCTGTGTTTACCTTGTGTTTACCTTGGTTTTACCTGGTGTTTACCTGTGTTTACCTGTGTTTACCTGGTGTTTACCTTGTGTTTACCTGGTGTTTACCTTTGTGTTTACCTGTGTTTACCTGTTTACCTGGTGTTTACCTTGTGTTTACCTGGTGTTTACCTTGTGTTTACCTGGTGTTTACCTTGTGTTTACCTGCGTTTACCTGGTGTTTACCCTTGTGTTTACCTAGTGTTTACCTTGTGTTTACCTGTGTTTTACCTGGTCTTACCTGGTGTTTACCTGGTGTTTACCTGGTGTTTACCATTGATTACCTGGTGTTTGCCTTTGTTTACCTTGTGTTTACCTGGTGTTTCCTTTGTTTTGCCTTGTGTTTTACCTTGTGTTTACCTGGTTTTTTACCTGGTGTTTACCTTTGTTTACCTGGTGTTTACCTTTGTTTACCTTGTGTTTGCCTGGTGTTAACTGGTGTTTGCCCGGTGTTTGCTGTGTTTGCCCGGTTTTTGCTGGTGTTTGCCCGGTGTTTTGTTGCCCTGTGTTCACCTGTGTTTACCGGTGTTTGCCTGTTGTTTACCCGGTGTTTGCCTGTTTGCCTGTGTTTACCCGGTATTTGCCTGGTGTTTGCCCGGTGTTTGCCTGGTGTTTGCCGGTGTTTGTCCGTGTGTTTGTCCGGTGTTTGTCCGGTGTTTGTCTGGTGTTTGTCTGGTGTTTGCCCAGTGTTTGCCCGGTGTGTTTGCCCAGTGTTTGCCCTGTTTTTACCCGGTGTTTTGCTGGTGTTTGCCCTGTGTTTACCCGGTGTTTTGCCCTGTGTTTACTCGATGTTTGCCTTGTGTTTACGCAGTGTTTTGCCCGGTGTTTACTCGATGTTTGCCTGGTGTTTAGGCAGTGTTTTGCTCGGTGTTTCCCGGTGTTTACCCGGTGTTTGCCTGGTGTTGTCTGGTGTTTGTCGGTGTGTGTTGCTGGTGTTTACCCGGTGTTTGGTGTTTTGCCCTGTGTTTACCCGGTGTTTAGCTGGTGTTTACCCGGTGTTGGTCTGGTGTTTTGCCCTGTGTTTACCCGGTGTTTTTGCCCTGTGTTTACTTGATGTCTGCCTGGTGTTTACCCTGTGTTTATCCGGTGTTTTGCCCTTGTTTACCCGTGTTTTGCCCTTGTTTACCCGGTGTTTTGCCCTGTGTTTACCCGGTGTTTTGCCCTGTGTTTACCCGGTGTTTTGCCCTGTTTACCGGTGTTTGCCTGGTGTTTGTCTGGTGTTTTGCTGGTGTTTTGCCCTGTGTTTACCCGGTGTTTAGCTGGTGTTTACCCGGTGTTGGTCTGGTGTTTACCCGGTGTTGGTCTGGTGTTTGCCCTGTGTTTATCCGGTGTTTAGCTGGTGTTTACCCGGTGTTGGTCTGGTGTTTGCCCTGTGTTATCCGTGTTTTGCTGTGTTTACCTGTTTTGTGTTTACCCGGTGTTTTGCCCTGTGTTTACCCGGTGTTTTGCCCTGTGTTTACCCGGTGTTTTGCCCTGTGTTTACCCGGTGTTTTGCCGGGTGTCTGTCTGAGTGGCTCATAGTTCACCTGGTCCAGACCTTTGACCTCTTCGTCCACCGAAGACTTGCCGTAATGACTTTCGCGCAACATCTATTTTTCTTCTACAATCTTTCCAAAACACACTCTAAAATTAGCCTAATCCGCCGAGTTTGTTTTCTCCAAAGTCCTGTGTTATTATGAGCTTTGGTGAGATTTCTCCTGGACTGATCCGTATGTGGTCTTTGAAAATTGATTAGGACTAAGAATCTGTGTGTTCCAGGCTTAAGGCAGAATTTAGGGGAAGGAAAAAAAAAAAGGGAATTAAAAGTCTCCAGTCTCTCTCTGTCCTAGTTCTGCATTTGCAAAAACACGATCTGTTCCACTTCGCTCCTCCGTCATGAAACTTGGTTATTTCTCAGATTTATGTTTGTCCCAGTGGGCGCTCTGAAGCCCATCACACATTTATTAATTAATCTCTCCCGTTATTCTGGCTTTCTTTAGTTTGATCACTCTTTGGTGACTCCGCTAAAGGTTAATATCCACATTAAGGCCGTTTTGACGCTCATTGCTCAGCGGGACTTGGTGCGCTTCCTTCGACAGAACATCCACACCAGCGGGCAGAGCGGGCAGAAGAAATGACTGCACAACTAACATACATATTTAATGAAATCAGCCCAAACGTTCGGAGCGGTGACTGACTGCATACAAAGAAGGACGCGAAAGGACACGCAAACGGGCAAGTTTGATATGTTTTGTTCTCTTTTCGCTGTTCTGTTTTTTTTCTGTCTTTAGTTTGTTTTTCGTGGACTGCGCTCAGACCTCTGATTAATCCATGTAAATGTGCCCGGGTGTCCAGCATCTACATGATTGGCACCTTCAAAGAGAACATATCATGCACAATCAAAGCTTTTTTTTTTTTTTTTACTTTCCCTCTATAAAGTATGACACAGAAAAGAAGTGAGGGAGGACGATATACTGAATCTTAGGTAATATTATTAAAGATATGCAACATTTGATTATTGTGTGTATCATTTATAGGGAAAAAAATACTACAAAAAGAGCAGATTAAAATAACAATGTTGTAAACTTAACATTTTTAACTTTAGCTTCACCGATATTTCACATTTGTCTCATAATTAAGCTCAACGAAGGCGGTTAAAGACACGTTTTAACACATTTCTGTCGGGTTGAATGGGCAAAAATGAATGGAGGTCTTCATTTTTTGTAGTAGAAGTTACATTGTCTTTAAGAATATTTAGATCTATCACTTTGAATACATTTTTTGGGGAGCGACGCTGTTGTTTTTCCTCAAGGTCAGCGCCAGCGTCAGTCGTATTTTCACACTCCTGTAAGCGTAAACGCGGGGGTCCGGCCGCCGGGGAGATGGAGCTGCGTTCGCTTCACTCACGCTCGTTTTCTCGATTCCTGTTTAGTGAGTCCTTCTCCCTCTGAGCCTCAGAAAAGACTTTCTTTTTTTTTTGCCAGGTTTGTGCCTTCAAAGGTGGAGATTCAGCGCTCTCCTGTGCTGTTGTTCCCCATGCTAATCCCCCCTGCCAACACAAATCCTGATGACTGGGGAACGCATCACGGATATAAAGTAGTTATTTCACTAAAACATGAGGTGGCCTACGCAAAGATACTCAAAAGCGGGTCAATAACTTCACAAATGTGGCAGAATATGTTGTGTTTTAAGAAGGTCAAGCGCGGAACACCTGAGCACCTCTCCGCCGCTCTGGTCCGGCCCCCAAAACCCCCTTCTATAGGAGCCTAATCCGGCACATATACGTCCTTGACCTGTTTCCTGTTCTGCAGACATGACAGTGTTGCGCTGCGGCCCGTTGTCTGCCCGTTGTCGTTCTTCCTCTTCAGCCGCCGTCGTCCTCGCTGTAAAATATTTATACAATTTGTCTTGCCCAGGGACACAAAGACGGGACTTGGCACAGCCTCTCTCACCCATCACGCTGTCTGCAGCGCTAACGTGGCACCCTAAACCCCGTCCAAGATCCGATTGACTATTGATGGATATTGACTTTTATTGGACTTTTTAAGCAGGCGTTTTCTAAAAGCGGCACCAGTTTATCCGTGGCATGGCCGGGCTCATGTTACTGGCATAGATTGGCGTCAGTGCAATGATTTTTGCAGCCAATAACGCGGCATTGTTAGCATTTTGTAAATTCGCCGTGTGTTTTTTTTTTGTGTCTGTTGTGTTCGGCGGGTTTTATCTGCACTCTTGTCTTCAAAAGTAAGTTCTATAACGGTCATGTTCTAATTATGTTCTAATGCATGTTCTGATGCATCCTCTCTTGTTCTGCTAAGCCTTGCCTTGAACATAATTTTTGAATATAACTGAAATTATTGTGTCGAAAAGTTGTATTTATTTTTTTATTTTTTTATTTTTTATTAGAACATAGATCAACAAAAACAATACAACAACGCAGCAACAGAAAGACAAGAAAGAAAAAAAAAAAAAAGAAACAAAAGCCAAGTGGAAGGAATAAGAGTGGAAAATAAGGGGCGTGGCATCAGATTACTTTTATTTATTTTTCTCTCTTTAAACAAGAGCAATTAGAGCATATTCAATTCTAAATAATTGTCGCCTCATTTTGTCCATAGTTTTTTTTTTCGTGTGTCTATTTTTAAGTCGAGTCGTGAGGTTCTTTTTTCTCTATTGTCGTGTTATGATCGATTGTGTGAAAGAAAAGTATCATAAAATATCGCTGGGCTTATTGATATGGCAGCACTTAACACCTGCTCGTCTCCGTGGAGATGTTGTGAGACTAGAAAAAGACATGGTGCACGTCTTAAGTGTTGCTGGTACGTGGCAAAAACATAATCTAAATAGGAACCACATTTTCTATTGTAGATTCATTCTTTTGTTGGGATTGTGAGGATTTATTTGGACCACAGCAGAAAGGAGAAGACATGGACAGAGTTACATGGAGTTTTGGGACGTTTAACTGCCATTTCACTCCTACATGTACTGCCTTTTACCACTTTTCTGGGTACGTAGTGGTTTTTGTGCGAGCTCCTGACATGTTTGGAGGGTCTCAGTCGCACTCTCCGTCAGGGAGCAGCAGGACAACAGCGCTTTGGAAACCTCTGGCCCCCTCAGAGCCCACCGCCGCCTGTTACACTGGTGCTGAACCTGTTTTCCGTGGTCGTAACTCGCTGTAGTCGCCTTGCACGGGGAGCCGTGTGTAAAACGAGTCGTTTGGCACAACGCGACACACTGTCTGCTTTACTCATCGCTTTTCAAATGCCACCTGAATCACAGCGGAGACACACACTCGACAGCGCAATTAGTGTCATGTTTATCTTCTCCTTTTGTTTGTGCTGTGTTTTTCGCAGTCCTGGCCAATCTCAAAATTTGCAATTTATGAATTCAATGGAACACCCGGCAAGTGTTGTTTCAGCTGTTTTGAAAGAAAATAAATTATAATTACGTGACAGGAAGAAAAACAAATGTACAACCTATTTTGGATTTCAAACTTGTTTTTGTAGCAACAGCTTATTCTTATCATCGTTATTGTATATTCCATGTCATGCTTCTACTCCTCATGCAAACAGATAACAGAACAGCCCTAAATGACACTGTACGTGAAAGGGCAAACCTACACTGACACAGGGAGAACACGCAAACTCCACAAAGAAAGCCTTTTTTCTGCGTAAAGCTGTGGAAACGCTGTTGAATAGCTCCAGTCTCGAGCTGACTGCCACAAACCAATATTGTCAAACTTTGGGCATTTCCAGTTTCAAACCTACTTAGAATTATGTGAGAGAATTAGTCATGTTATATATAAAACACACAAGATGGCATGAGAGCATTGGCTGGAGCAATGAAAAGCTAAAGCTAAAGCTAAAGCTAAAGCTAAAGCTAAAGCTAAAACCAGACGTGCCGAAAGTTTGGTTGGGGTTGAAGTATTGCACAAAAACGTTATACCCTTGTTTGGAGGTTTTTGTATTGTTTTGCCCCCGGCTCACAGAGGAACTAAGCTATTGGCGCCATCTACTGGCAGAAGAGGAAAGTACAAAACTATTGGAGGCGAGCTACAGGCTAATGTAGCCGCGCAGCTGTAATGATCGTGATTGGACGGCAGAAGTTCTCAGAACGAGTCTGGAGATGATTTATGGACTTAAAAGCAGCACGAGAAGAGAGGATTCTCGGATCCGCCCACAATTCAGAGTGTTTTTGACGCTCGGAGGGGACTTTCTAACCAGGATTCATCAAACTAGCATGAATGAAGCTAACTGCTGCTCCACGTGTTTTCTAGCGTCTTATGTTCTTTATTATTATTACTTTGACTGTATATTTCCCACCTCCAGGAGTGTTTTTGAAGTGTGACATTGTTAAAAGCTGAAAAAGTCAAACTGGTTAAACAGACATATTAGACTTTTAAGAAGAATGGTATTTTCCTCCCCACGGTCCTTCCCTTGGTCCGTCCCGTTACCCGCCGCAGTGTGACTCCTCAGGGCTGCAGTTCGGAGCGTCCGGGGTCTGAGTCAAGTGTTTAGTTCAAGGACCACTTGGAGATTTATTCATTGGGCATTTTTCACTGTCTCCAGACTCCTGACCTTCCCCATCGCGGCACGCTAACGTATTTGACTACTCGTGTCCGCTGACCCCGGGAGCGGCGCTCTGATTGGTCCATTCATCACGCACATGCAGCCCATGCTAATGTCCAGCAGAGCGGCGATGCACGGCGCCTGACCCGACTTTAACCTCCATTAGAGTCCATCCAGATGCAGCTCGTGTCACTGAAGAGCACCGAGAAATAGGACCGCGCTTTGGGCCGACGTCTGCGCGAGTTGGAGAATTGGAAATGTCAAAAACAGCTTCAAGTCAAAGAACAAACTTGGAATATGGTGAAGGAATCCATTTTGAGTTTAGACTTACTAACTTAAAGGACCTGCATTTGGAAAACCCCATCACCGCTCTAATGTTCTGTATCTGGACCTTTTTATCTGGGTTTTTGTAAAGCTTGCGCAGGTTTGTTATCCTCCGATCCCTCTGCTCAGTTCAACACGTCAAGAAGTTGTTGTGGAGTGGGAAGTGTCATGTTTTTTCGCGCCCAAAGAGTGAAGGTTACATGAGGTCTCTAAAGTCAAAATCCACATCTATAAAGTGACTTTTGGACTTATTTTTGTGTGAAGAAACCTGCCGTGTGAATCCTGTGAAACTGCTGCAAAACCATTTTCACAAGGGGACAAACACAAATACAAATCTATTCTGTTCTGTCGAGAATTGCTGGTTTGATTTGTGCCCACTTTACCTGCTACTGTCATTGTTTTCAGGGCACTTTTACATCCTCCAAGGAGAAGTATCTTTTGAATACTTTGGATGTTTAATCTTTAATAAAAAAAAATAAAAAAGGCTATTGAAAGAAGAATTCAAACTAATCAAATAATCTGGAGCTAGTAATTTCCCAAATTTAAATTAAAGCAAAAGAACATAGATTTCTGTCAACTGGACCAAAGTTTTGAGAGTGAAGATGTTTTGTCACTCATCCAAGTAGCTTCTTCACGTCTTGACAGGGTCTGGCAAGTCACTGGCTTATATCTGCCTGAAAGGACGTTTATGTAACTAACAACTCTTTACTGTAAACAAGTAGTTTGTGTTTCCGTGTCGTTAGCTCCGCCCTTCAGACAGATATGAGGCAGTGAACAGAGATGTCACGATATCAAATGTCAGAGTTACGATTATTGTGAGAAAAAAGTATCACGATTATTCACAATGATTGAGACTTCGACGAAACGACATTGATATCTTTAATTGTGTTTCTTTCCCGTTGTCTAACATGTCACTGTTCCTCAAGTTTGTGGCCAGATTTACAAAATTAAACTGCCTAAAAGACAAAATAAAAACCGGCCAGATAAAAACAGTTTTGTATCTTAGATTTAACTAAAAAGACTTATTATCGACTTATTATCTAATCACAATTATTATACTTGATTTTGAATGAAAACCAATAATAATAATAATAATAATAATAATAATAATAATGATAATAATAATAATAATAATGATAATATAATGATATATAATAATAATAATATAATAATAATAATAATAATAATAATAATAATAATAATAATATGATAATAATAATAATAATAATAATAATAATAATGATAATAATAATGATAATAATATATAATAATAATAATAATAAAATAATAATAATAATAATGATAATAATAATAATAATATAATGATAATGATAATAATAATAATATAATAATAATATAATAATAATAATAATATATAGTCTCTTTTTTTAGACTACAGACTGTGATTGTGAACACAAAATAATAGTGCTGTCATTATGTTGCCATGGTCTCATGCTAGTTCTGCTAAAGCTCAAATTATCCTAAAACAATTCAGGAAAAGTCCTATTTTGTGTACTTTTTCTCTTCCAATCTGTGCGTCAATTTAGCGTCATTTTACCTGGTGTCTGAGCGTCTGACCGCCTTCCAGTCCCTCCCTCCGTGTTGCTTGTCCACATTGGATCTCTTTGTGGCATTTTGAACTCGTTTTCCCCCTTGCCCGCTCCTCCAAAAGGTCAGCGCGCGCCCGCTCCGTCCCGCCGCGCCGTGTCTGCTGCTGCTGCTCAGGCCGTTAGCGCTGGCCTTTAGCTGCTACGCTAACGAGCGCGCCGCCACTTGAAGCTAACAGCGGTGAGAGAGGGGTGACCTTAACAAAGAGCTGCGGTGGACAAGACCCGCGCTGACATCTGAAAGACCGCTGCACCGTCCCGGCACGTGGGCTGGTTTTACTGTATTCTACATTCTGTTGTCGCGGCATAGGTCAATTCAATAAGACTTTTCTTTTCAGAGGTGTTCTAGCTTTTTTCAGGAGATTTTTTAACAATACAGAACAGTTATTTCACATGTTACGGCTTTTAATGTTAAAGTTTGGTAAGGGAGTCTTTTATGTCTGCGCCCGGTTTGGAGTTTGACAGGGAACGCTTGGATTAGGTGTTGTTAGCGTGCCGGAAAACAGATCGTTGCTTTGTAGTGGAAGCTGTTTCGAAGTGCATCTAACCCTTTTCACAAAAACATTGGCTTGTACTTGGTCATGGGCAGCGGGTTTTTCAGAGGTGATTCCACAACTGTTTCCCGCTGCAAACAAGTCCATCTGCTTTACACAATATCATATGACAGAAAAAAAGTCAATACTTGAATGGATTTTTGCGTATTGATGTCGTACGTAACGGAGGGTTTGAACTCGTCTGTGGGCGAAAAACAAAGCTTTCATGTCAGTGGAGACGAGCTGCGCGGTCGCCACTGTTCAACAAGCGGACGCAGAGTTTAGGGATAATACTGTGCCAAATGAAGATGTGCAGAAGGATAAAGTGGCACAAACTTGTTTAGAGCTTGAGATTCTGCCGCCTCTTGACCTTTCACTAAGTCTGAGGTGAAACCTGTGGATTTTACGCTGCAGAAAGTTAAAACTTGTGTATTATGTATTCTGACTCTGATGATGTGTGGTACTTTTATTCACTCTTATTGTCCCAGCAGCTTATGGAGTTGGTCCATGGCTCTTTTGTTTGCTGTTGTTTACTGTTATTTATCACTTTAGGGGTTGTTAAGTGATGATGTCATACTGTTTTGAAATACAATTGGTGAATATTTTTAGACATATAATCTGGGCCTGAAAATAAAAACCGCTAAAACAAATAGTTTTAATGGAAAACATAATTACACACATGACATTTTGTTAGCGTGAAACAGTTTCCGTTCCCAATATGTCTTTCATTGATCAGGAGGTTTGGACAGGTGACGTCACACTTGATGATCCCATTGACATTTGGCACATTTGGTCAGAAATGTAAAGTTTTTAAGGTTTTGATCCCAAGCTCCATGTAATGCTGATGGACACGGGCACGCTACATGCTAAAACGCTAGCGCCCCCTGTTGTATTTAACCCGAACAATTCAACAGAACAAGCTGTTAACTTCCCTGGGGTAATGCCTAATACAGTGGTCTTCAAAAACAGTGTTTTTGTTTCTGAGGCGAACGTTATTAGGAACGTGATATGTTTGATTTTCTAACTTTCTGTCGGTTCTATCAGTGAAGAAGGAAAAACTAGTCCTCAAATATCACCAGCAAACAGAAACTCAAACCCATGATTACTGTTACATTACACCAGTTAGTCCAGAAGCATTTTTTTTAATGCTGCTGCCACAGGCTAAAAAGTAAAGTGGAATTACATAAAGCAACACGATCATTTACTCAACAACAAAGAGAGCACAGGAGCAGGAGTTTGGAACGAAAACGAGGAATAAAAGCCATTCTGATTCTGATGAACGGGACATTATAAAAGACAGAAAAGTGTCAATTCCAGAACTTTTTCATTTAGAATATCTTTTAGCTGTTGGTATTTTGACTTACCAACATACATGGATCCTCATTTGCGAGTACTGCATTCACGCAGCCGACATCGAGCATATTTCTGCAACTTTTAATTTAAGAATGCGGTTCTTGTTCTGCCGTTACAACGCTGACATTTCTCGTTGTGCGACATATAAAGTTTCTCACCCAAAACATAAAATAGAAGCTGACACTGATCGATACCGGCGCCGCGCTCCAGTGGCTTAGACGGAGACTGATTGACTGTAACTGGCGTTCAGACGGGCTCGTGTGGCGAAGCGCGGTTTAAAGGAGGAGATCTGCTCTGTCAGGCCTTTAGCGTGGAGCTCTGTGGCAATAGAACCATCTGTGTCTCTCTCTAAGGCTGAGTCAGCGCCGTCCGTCCCCCCGCACCCCCTCAGTGCGCACCCCCACACACGCGCACGCCCCTCCCCCCCGACGCGCACGCTCTTCCCACAATTCAAAGTGTCGTTATCTCGCAGCCGACTCTTCGATCACCCCCAGTGTTTCCTTAAAATCTGCTTCTGCTGCTCTCCAGCTCGTGTTTTAGGACTTTTAAAGACACTACTGTATTTCCTTATATCGCACGGAAAGCAGAATAACATTAAAGCATCGCTAAGGAACTTTTTCAGCAAAGGGCTTTGTGGGCACCTATAGTACAGACGCTCTCCTGGCACATGATGGATGCAAACAGAAATCAAGGAGGAGCTGAAGGAAGTGTGTGTGTGTGTGTGTGTGTGTGTGTGTGTGTGTGGAGGAGCTGGAGGAAGTGTGTGTGTGTGTGTGTGTGCCTGTGTGCAGGAGCTGGAGGAAGTGTCTGTGGTGGAGCTGGAGGAAGTGTGTGTGTGTGTGTGTGTGTGTGTGTTTGCAGGAGCTGGAGGAAGTGTGTGTGTGTGGAGGAGCTGGAGGAAGTGTGTGTGTGTGGAGGTGTGTGAGGAGGAGCTGTGTTGTGTGGAGGAGCTGGAGGAAGTGTGTGTGTGTGTGGAGGAGCTGGAGGAAGTGTGTGGAAGGAGTGTGGAGGTGGAGGAGTGTGTGTGGAGGAGCTGGAGGATGTGGAGGAGCTGAAGGAAGTGTGTGTGTGTGTGTGTGTGTGTGTGTGAGGAGTGTGTGTGAGGAGCTGGTGTGTGAGCTGGAGGAAGTGTGTGTGGAGTGGAGGAGCTGGAGGAGTGTGTGTGGAGGAGCTGAAGGAAGTGTGTGGAGGAGCTGGAGGAAAGTGTGTGGAGGAGCTGGAGGATGTGTGTGTGGAGGATGTTGTGGAGGAAGTGTGTAGAGGAGCTGAAGGAAGTGTGGAGGAGTGGAGGAAGTGTGTGTGGAGGAGCTGGAGAGATGTGTGTGTGGAGGAGCTGTGTGTGGAGGAGCTGGAGGATGTGTGTGTGGAGGAGCTGGAGGAAGTGTGCGTAGATGATGTTCTACCACAGTTATCATCATCCCACGGCCAAATATAACTGTGATTGTCCAAAATCTGAAACAATTACCGATCGAAAAGTCCTCTCCACATATCGTATCTGGGGTGCCAACACGAGATAGTAGACATGCTTTCAACTTCAGTAAAACATGCAAAATGTGTTGAAGATTTATGTGTAATACTGTAATATTCATACTGGCCTCAGGTGCACGGCCGCTCACAAACACTCTGAGTAAAGCTCCTGACAACACGTCCATGATTTAGGATTTAGGAGAAGGTGTGAAGAAGCTAATGGCCTCCAGTAAATGAATGTGTTTGGAATGGTTGAGTGCTGTGGGAGTTCATTAACACTCCCGACTAAATGAACTTATCATCAAGACTTTTGGCTTAGGACGTCACAATGTCCCGAAACCTCTGAATGGTCCAGTAAACGGAAGGTCCCGTCACTTAAAGGCACAGTACGGGACTTTTCTTGTCTTTTCTGGTGGTTTTATTGCACAGAAAATGCAAGTTAACGTGTCCTTCCTCGCATCTCTTGCCTATAAAATTCCACTGTTTGGCATTAGCAAGGACAATGTTCCTTTCTAGTTCTATGCTAAGGGACTCCAATAGATCAATCAAGTTTAATCGATGCTGAAATTTGGAAATGGGATCTATGTTTAAATAAATAACAGCTACACTAGAAGTACTTTACATTTAGGCTTGCAAATGTACGTAGAACCTATTTGCTACTACAATTCTATCAATAACTACTTCTTTTAGTTCACCATATTAGTTATTAAACCAGGATAACAAACTAATTGAGATGAAATCCCTTTCTCAAGAGTGTTTTGGCCAAATGACAGCAGATTAAACACAGAGAGTCGTTTGCAACTACCAAAAAACACAGAAATTACACCAAAACCAAGGGATTTACAGAAACAGGCTTTGCTCTGAAGTCGGTGCGAAGACGTGCGAGCTGCAGGTGCGAGCACATGTGCAGAACGGCGGGAGGAGCTCGCTTATATAGATGAAAAGATCACACGGTTTGGGAGCAGAACCGGCAGTGGCGAGCGAGAGACTTGCGAGAGACTGGTACGGAATCTCCCAGCTCTGTGAAACACTGCTAGGGCAGCGCCATTTGACCTGGAATGTCAAATGCTATCTTTGATTTGATTTTGGATTTTTTTTCTACAACAGAATATCGTCAAAACATGAGTAGAAAAAAATATATATAACAAGTTATGGAGCTGTAAACAACGTTCTTTTTTGCCGTAGACTGTAAAAACAATGCCTAAACATTGTATAAAAGCAGATCAAGTCGGCAGTAAAACATGAATATTGTATTGAGACGTGATCGTGTTGTAAAGTACGGCCATGGGGGAAATCTACCGCCATTTATGAATGAGATAAAACAAACTGGCCCTAAGTGTTGGGGCTCATTGCACACAGGTGGGCCGGGGTAAACTGGAGTAACACGTTCACATTTGATTTGACGCTGCTGTTTCAAAGCCGTCAAGCTCTCGACACTGG
>BJKM01001209.1:79876-99889 GCA_015082035.1 Chaenogobius annularis | reverse complement strand
AACCCAGACACAGGGAGAAACATGCAAACTCCACACAGAAAGGCCCAGTCTGGCCCAGGAAATGAACATGTGACCATCTTGCTGTGAGGCAGGAGTGCTTGCCACTCAAGAGTGAATACAGGACAACAGATGGAAATGAGCCCATGTCTACAATCCGGCGTGTTTGCAGCATGTGTATCATGTGTGTTCATTAACATGTTTAACATGTTTAACACGTGTTCAGAGGCCTAAACTACAAGGTTTTACAGAGAAAAATACAGGACACAAATGTTGTTTTCAGACATTGTGACTACGTTAACACGAGCACATCACTAAAACTGGGATTACAACTGGACTAGACCAGGGGCATAGGGGCCTTCTCTGTGGTCGGCCCTAAACTTTGGAAGGGAGTCCCACAGTGGAGTGTTTTAGGTCTTGTCTTCTTTTGTATGTTCCTGTGTTTTTATTTATTTTAATGTATCTTTCTTATTTATTGCTGTTTCAATGGTTTTATGATTTTTGCTCTGATTTGATTTAGCTGGTTTTACTGTTTACATCAAATTGAGCACTTGTGAAACCTTTTTTTTTTCTAAATAAAATGTGCTATAATTAAAGTGTAGTTGGATTTAGACCAGGATTAAACCAGATTAAAAAGGTGCTTATATAAGTAGATGAAGCAGTATATAAGTGCCCACAGTTATTATGCTATCATTATAACGTTTACGCGCCTCCTTTTAGGTGAAAATGGCGTTGAGAGCTACTTCCTGAACCCGTCCCTTCTCTCGTGGAGGGCAGCCTTGTCCTCGTGTCGACAGCTCTACACAGACCTGGCTTCATTCAAGACCCCGGACCAAATCCAGGATCTCCTCGGCACTTTGGAGGGAAACGGCACGTGGGATCGGCCTGTTCCGGGACGAGTGGCGATGGTCCGACCAAACCTCCGGATCTTTCCGAATTTGGGATGAGTGGAGCCCCGATACCTACGAAGAGCCCGAAAACTGCGTCGCCATCCGCTTCCAGTATAAAGAATGGGACACACGGATTTGTCAAACAAGAAGATTCTTTATCTGCTACAGTAAGTTTGAAACAGGATTAAACCAGTAAACCAGGACTAAAGCAGGAGTAAAACCAGTACTAAAGGGGGTCCAAAGGAGGACTAAAGGGGGACTCAAGCAGGACTAAACCAGGACCATATTCCCCTTCTCTAAAGAATGGGATACAGATTATTGTGGTTTAGCTCTTTGTCTGATCCAGTAAACTTAAACCAGAACTAACCAAGGACTAAAAGTGGACCGGTTTAGGCAGTTTGGTCGCCCCCTGGTGGCTGATGGCTCTAATGCGTCTGTAGAGTGTGCCTTTGCAGAAAAGGCTAACACTAAACCAAGACTAAAGTACATTTGAATTAGAACTCGAACAAACAAAGACCAAGAACTAAACACAGTCTGTCAGAACTCTGGACTATGACTGGACTAAAAATAGGACTAAAAAAGGACTAAACCAGACCTGCATTGATGGGTTAACCGATATTTTCTTGTGAATCCTTGTGTCGATAGCCGCGTCTTGGCAAACAATGTTCCGCATCGAACTGGCCTCACCCGTTCCCATTTCTGAGGTGAAAACCTCCCTTCAGCAACAGGTAAAAAACTACTGCAGTCATTTAAAGTCATATTTGTCACTACAGTAACAATCAAATAACGCTCTGAATTTGACTTTTTCTCTCAGATTCAGATGCGATTTGAAAACTACGTCGTCAAACTAAGGCTGATTGAGAAAAAAAACAACATAAGTGCGACCTAAAAGTCCAAGCACTGTTTTATCATAGTTTTAATGCACTGCTAAACATACATCTGTGAGCATTTTAGAACATTTAGGTTTTTAGTTTTACTTCAGGTTTTGTTGGAGATGAAATATACAATGTTAAGCTTTCCTTCAGTGGTTTAGTCGCTACGATAAGAGAACCAGTAATAATGGAGACGTGTGTTGTCTTTATGTGTGAAATAAAAGAAATGAAGTTGTCTTGTCTTGGCTTGTCTTATTCATGTCCAGTATTTGCTCTGTGATGTAATGTGACGAAACACTGGCTCTTATCGTCCGTCTTCACTCAAAAGTGGTGAGTTTAAAGCTGCAATAACAAAAGGTACAACTGCTGTGTAATAAACCCAATCAGATCCCAGCAGGGCGGAGCAGCACACGCATGACAGGTGAGTGTGTCATGTAGACTTCATGTGTCTGAGCTGAAGGGATTGGACAGAAGATCTAAGATTTGGAACTGTTTTTGTGGAAATGGACTTTTAGATCGATCTGTGCTGCCGTCTTGTTGCCTGGGATACCGAACGTACTTCTTCAGTTCTTTATGAAGCTGGTCGCCTTGAGTCAAACTCAAACAGAACTGTGCAATCAGTATAGCCAATAAATGACAGGGAGCGTGAATGGCACGTCCACAGAAAAGAACCAGTGAACAGCAGGAAATGGGGCAAGGCCTGTATAGATTAGCTTCAACAGATCAGTTGTCATTTCTTAACACAATGTTCTTCTTCAGCACATCGTGTGATTTAACAACAACAGCAGACATTTGAAATGTAAATGTGGCATGACATCACAATTGCCCTCTTATGAAAATAATATAACATGCTTTTATTTTTATTTTTACTTTAATGTCATTAATCAACATCTTCAAAATCATACAAAACATCAAAACCTGAGCAAACCTTCCAGAGGAGAAACCTTTTCTCTCACTGTACAGGGGACAAATACCCTCGTCCTCACGTCCTGTGTTTCCAAAAAGGAGTCTTGTTTGTGGTTCTCTCCCCGACCTCCTGGTCCCTATTCAGAGTTTTTAACAGAGTTCTCAGACTTTATATCAAACTTGGTGTTAGACTGAGATAAAGTAGTGATAGTTGGGGGGTTCAATATCCACGTGAACATGAACGATAACTCTCTCAGTAATTCTTTCAACGCCCTGTTAGATAGCACTGGTTTTGCTCAAAATGTAAACACAGTCACAAGCACACTCTAGATCTTGTTCTAACATATGGAATAGAGATTAGTGACATCATTTTCTTCCCTCAAAACCCTTTACTGTCAGATCATTTCCTAATCACCTTTCAGTTTGTTCTTAAAGATTATCTAACCCCACAAAATAAAGTCATAATGAAAAGGACAATATCGGAAAAATCTATCTCAAAGTTCAAAGAAATAATAGAGCCAATATTCAGCGACATGTCATGTGATCATGTCATGTGATCATGTCATGTGATCTGAGAACAGCCTTAGTCCCAGTGTAAGTGATCAATTTGTCGACTTGACCATGAATTCTCTGAAGTCCGCTCTTGATGTTGCAGCTCCGCTAAAGCAGAAGGTCATTAGGCCAAAACGTGCCTCCCCATGGTACAATGAAGAACTGCGTTCACATAAACAAAGAGTTAGAAAATTAGAAAGACCATTTCGTCGCTCCCACACGGAGGAATCCCTAAAAGCATGGAAAATCTGCCTACTGTCCTATAAGCAGGCTCTGCGTAAGGCCCAAACCAGATACTATTCAAATTTAATAGAAGTCAACAAAAATAACACTAGATTTCTTTTCAGCACTGTAGCCAGGCTAACAAACTGTCACAGCGCAGTAGAGCCGTCACTCCCAGCTACTCTCAGCTCTGATGATTTTCTTCTATTTTTTTACAATAAAATAAAAACAATCAGAGATAAATGAGATGAAACTCCTCCCACTATTAGCCCTGAACAAGCCCAAGCTGTAAAACTAGTGTCCCATAGAAATCCATCAGTAACACTAGAAAGGTTCACTGCTGTTGATCAAGCAGAGAGAACTTCAGCCATTATGTCCTCTAAAACATCATCTTGTATTCTAGACCCGATTCCAAGCAGACTCCTCAAAGACATTCTCCCCCTAATTATAGATTCTATTCTTAATATAATAAATACTTCACTAAAAAGTGGTTATGTTCCACAGTCCTTCAAACATGCAGTCATTAAACCGCTTCTGAAAAAGCCTAATCTTGATCCTGACCAGTTGATAAACTACAGACCTATTTCAAATCCACCCTTTGTCTCTAAAATCCTTGAAAGAGTTGTAGTTAAACTGCTCTGTCGCCATCTACAGGACAATAACTTATTTGAAGTTTTCCAGTCAGGGTCCAGAGCCCCCACACACTGAAACTGCACTAGTTAAAGTCACAAATGATTTGTTATTAGCTGCTGACGATGGACTGGTCTCAATCCTGGTTCTATTGGACCTCAGTGCAGCGTTCGACACCATCGACCACAACATTCTACTGCAGAGGTTAGAATCTGATGTAGGTGTCAGAGGCCCCGCCCTCAGCTGGTTTAAATCCTACCTATCGGATTGGTACCAGTTTGTTAATGTAAACCAGAGCTCCTCACCCTGTTCTAAAGTAACCTACGGTGTGCCACAGGGTTCAGTTCTTGGTCCAATTCTGTTTACCCTTTATATGTTGCCGTTAGGTCACATGATCAGAAAGCATAGCATTAACTTCCACTGCTATGCAGATGACACACAGCTGTATTTATCAATGAAACCTGATCAGACCGATCAAGCAGACAGACTTGGTGCTTGTGTGAAGGATATAAAAACCTGGATGACACTTAATTATCTGCTTCTTAACCCTGAAAAAAAGAGGTCATCGTACTAGGCCCTAATCATCTACGAGACGCTTTATCTGAGCAGATAGTCACACTGGACAACGTCAGTGTGGCCTCCAGCTCCACTGTAAGAAACCTTGGAGTCTGATTTGACCAAGAGCTCTCATTCAAAGCACACATAAACCAAGCCTATTTCCATCTGCGTAATATAGCCAAAATCAGAAAAATCTTGCCTAAAAGCGATGCTGAAAAACTTGTCAACTGGTTCAAAATGCAGCAGCAAGATTACGAACAGGAACTAAAAGAAGAGAGCTCATTACGCCGGTGCTCGAGTCTCTTCACTGGCTCCTGTCGAGTTTAGAATCAAATTCAAAATCCTCCTCCTGACTTACAAAGCCATAAATGACCTGGCCCCATCCTACCTCAAAGAGGCTATAGTACCTTATCATCCAAACAGAGCACTTCGCTCTCAAAATGCTGGACTTCTGGTGGTCCCAAGAGTCTCTAAAAGCACAGTAGGAGGTAGAGCATTTAGCTACCAAGCTCCTGTGTTGTGGAATCAGCTCCTGTCCATGTTAAAGAGAGCCGACACAGTCTCCGACACAGTCTCTTCATTTAAGACCAGGCTTAAAACGTTCCTCTTTGAAATGGCTTATGGTCAGGCCAGTTAGGAACAGAAATACAAACCTACAGTTCCCAGCTCCGCCGCCCTAGGAGCAACTATAAGTATGGAGCTGGAGCACTATCCTCTGTTTCCTTCTCTATCAAACAATATTTCATATTTAATTTCACTGGCATCGCTTTTCCTTCTCTTTTTCTCAATTCCAAGTCCCTATGAACACTGTTTATTTTGTTTTCCACTGTCGCCCTCGAGACCACTACTGTTGTGATTTTGGGCATTACAAAAATAAACTGAATTGAATTGAATTGATTATGTGCCAGTCTACAGATCATTTCAGACTGATTCCACTGTCTGATGGTGGAACATGAAAATGCCCACTGTGCAAACGAAGGCAGAGGATGTTCTTGGGGGTCTGCAGTCAGTGATGGAGAGTAAGGAAGTAGGAAAAATCTGTACTTAAGTAGCTTTTGCCGTGGATGCTTTTTACTTTTTCCGTCACTACGTTTGTGAGACAAAGTATCTGTACTTTCTTCTCTGCTAGTACTTTTCTTGGCTGTTTTAGACCACCTGAGATGTCCGAGGGGTTGTTTTTTAGCATGTTTATACTTTGCGTTGACGTTCCCAACTTTGAGAAAAAAAAATAATTAAGGAAATTTTAAGGAAATTGATTCTCTTCAAACAAAAATCTGCAAATTTTCAAATATCCAGATCATCACTTTTCACACTTTAATAGTTCTCAAAATCTGACTGAACTTCGCAACCTTTTTTACCATTTGTTACTTTTACTCAATGAACTGGTGGCAGAGTCTGTGTGTCGATAACGTTAAAATCCACAGTAGATTCTTCTAGAGCCGCCTGTATTTACACGAAATGGAAACTAACCTCATAAGGGAGTGGCCGACTATTGGTATTGTGTCATTTTGAAGATCGACTCTGAAGCAGTCGCATCGACACTGGAGCAGAGCTGCTTTCAAAACACCAAAACCCCTTTTTTTAAAGAAACGTCAGGCGCTTTTCACTGTATCTTTGCATTCTGCGACCAAAATCGAGACGGCAAAAAAAAAAGAACTTTAAAAGAACTTTCCTCTCGTCCGACGCGTACGTTTTTCCATTTCAATCTTCAATTTCATGAGAACAATTGAATAAGACATAATTAGGTATCGAAATGTGCCCCAAAACGTGCACCTTTTGTTTGAAAGTCTCACTAGAGTTGTATCATTAAGTGCGTCACGACTGATGAACGTGTAATGACTTGTTCCAGTGAAGTACGTTGCAGTAGTAGTTTCGAAATGGTGTTATTATGATTGACTTACGCGTTTTTGCTCATTACTGACATTCCGTTATGCGCCGTAAAGTTGTAATAAAGTAGTTTGCCAAACGTTGAACACAGTTTTGGTTTTGTTTTGTGCCACCTGACATGTAAGCACAGCCCTAAAAATATCAAATAAACAGGTGAGACGTTGGAAATTTAAAGTGCCCCCTACAGGTCGGACGACTCATTGAACTAAAACGCAGTTAAGATATATGTATTTGGAAATTTGCTAAAAATGAAGAAAATGTCATCACAGAAAAGCACATTTTTTAGGTTTATAATTTCACCAAATACCTACTCGATTGGTGTAAAACTATCATTTATATGTACGACAGGTATAAATACTCCAAATTAAGCCCAAATAAAAGAAATGGAAAAACCTGTTAAACATGTCCAAGGCGACATAAGACGCATAAGAGAGTTTGTGTGACATTGTAATAAAACAGATCAAATACTGAATTGTCTTTTCATGTTGCTCTTTTGTCTAGGTTTCCTGCCAAACCGGTTCAGTCGAATCATCGCAGTGGCGCCACCACACTGCAGCTCGGTAACCTTAGCGACACATAAATGCGGATCGTTTTATGACGTTCAATCATGATTCTCTTATTTTCTGTCCTTTCAGAAGACGTGTTGTGAAGTGGCAGAGTTGCTTCGTCAGGTGAAAACATTGATTGGACAGTCGTAGGCTTATATTTCACTCGCAGGATCTCTGATTGGATATTTGGACATTCAGTTTAAATTCATACATACAGGAAAGAAACGTAAATTGTTAGGTTTCATTTACTTACATGTATTGTTTTAACCCGGGAACATGTTATTTACCAAGGTGTTTCTGCATCTAAAAGCAAACTTGGAGAGGTACAATTCCCCTTCTGACCACACGGGGGTGCCAGGAAAAAGAAGTGGTTAAGGAGTAAAGTTCTGGGGGGAAAAAACTCTTGCTTGAGGAACTCGTCTGAATAGTTTTTCATTCATCATTTGTACGTGTTTGTTTTTGTGTTCCACTCAGCGGACTTGACCCCATGCTCCGGTCAGAAAACACAAACATCTGCCCTCGACGGCTGAACCTGTGCTCCGGCACTGACTCCACACTGTTCTCAGTGTGCAAACGCAAAATGTCCAGTGCTGGTTCATACCCTCACTGCTGACAACTTACTCTCACACTCCCTTCAAATGAACTTTTGTGACCTCTGCTGGCTGGAGTTGGTATGTACAGGGCCTAGATTTGACGCATCCTGAGCTGTGTCGGCCCGTTTTTGTTTTGTTTTTTTTGTTTCCTTCATTTACTGATTTTGTAATGTTGAAAATGTGAGAGTGAGAGAGAGTGTGAGAGAGTGAGAGTGAGAGAGTGTGAGAGTGAGAGAGAGTGAGAGAGTGTGTGAGAGTGAGAGTGTGTGAGAGTGAGAGAGTGTGTGAGAGTGAGAGAGTGTGTGAGAGTGAGAGAGTGTGAGAGTGAGAGAGTGTGTGAGAGTGAGAGAGTGTGTGAGAGTGAGAGAGTGTGTGAGAGTGTGTGTGAGAGTGAGAGAGTGTGTGAGAGTGAGAGAGTGTGTGAGAGTGAGAGAGTGTGCTGTGTGAGAGTGAGAGAGTGTGTGAGAGTGAGAGAGTGTGTGAGAGTTGTGTTGTGATTAGAACATAGATAAACAGAAGACAGAGTGACAGAGTGACAGACAGAGAAAAAACACACACAAACACACACACAAAATCCCATAAAGAATTAGTAAAAGTACAAAATAATGGGTGGGATAAAATAATAATAATAATAATAATAATAATAACAATAACAGGAAGCCATTGTGAGTGACCTGCCCGATGCAAAAACAAAAGGCACTTTTTCACACGTTTATAGAAAACCACAAAATCAAGTATAAATATATCTCGCAGTCAGTGCTCACTGATTTGTAGGTGAAGCCTTTTGTTCAGGAAAGTCACAGCCCCCCAGCCCCCCTCATCATGACAGACTCCCCCATCACCAATCACTCACTGTCACTTTCTGCACTCACAACTGTAAATGTAACTGTAATTCTCGTGTACATAGTAATGCCTATTTTTATTTTATACGATAGAAATTTTAAATTGTTTCTTAATGCCCTTTGGATTGAATATACGTTGTTTTTTTATTATTGATCAGTGTTTTGTGTGGCACCTTAAGGCCGAGACAAGTTCCTATGTTCTATTCCATGGAATGCAGTCACTCAATACAATAAAAAAGATGAATTTGAGCTTATTAAGTTCTGAATAATTGTCCAAGAGAGAATTCTCCCACAATATTCAGCCAATCACACACACACAAAACATTCAAATGAGAAGACAATTTGTGTTTTTTATAGGTCTGTGTCATTTTCAAATCCAAAAAACCTTGATTATTAGAATGTGTAAAATCTAATATATAGTTCGAAAGCATGAACTCTTTTAGCGCTCAAGCTGAAGCCACGTGTTGCTCAAACTTTACGTCGAACGTCAGTCAGAGCCGAAGATGTTTGTTGTAATAATGTGCTGATATTAATATACATCTTGGTTCTTAATCCAATCAGAAGCTTCTGTTTGTATTCCAGATTTAGAATAATTCCGTGTCCAAACTCTTAAAGGGTCTGTTAAAAACCCCCACAACACTGACATTGAATGTTGTTTTTCAGGGTTGTCTGTGTACGAGGTAAAAGAGGGGGGCGACGTCCTCCTCCAGTGGGACGGCGCCAATGGAACCGACCTGTCCTCGCTCTACATGACGTGTCACTTCACATTCGGGGCGCCGAGGCTGGTGCTGCAGATGGAGCGGGGAGCGGAGAAGACCGACAACCAGGACCCACAGTTCTCAGGACGGGTGCGGTGTTTCCGGGAGAGTCTCCCTCAGGGGCTGGTCCGGATCCTCCTGACTGGACTCAGACTTCAGGACTCGGGGTGCTACACGTGTGACATGACTGTTCCCAGCGCGGACAAGACAAAGCGGGTGTTTTTTAAGTCTGGTGAGCGTGCGTCCATGAGCTTCTAGTCAGATTACTGCTTCATTTCAATGGACAAACAGCACGATGGCTAGCTAACCGTTAGCTCATTTTTCACCATGGACCCGGCTAGTTCTGGTTGCCGTACAAGTGCGTAACATACATTCACTTAAATAAAAAACACACAAACTTGATAAAAGTTGATGGAATGTATTTGTTTACCAGGTTAGTTCAGTTTGTGCTGTTGTTTGAACATTATTGATTACATTTATTGTATGTTAGCATTAGCTTAGCGACAAAGCAGTTCCTTTATAAACATATAGATGTCACAGGTGAAGTATTTACATGGTACGTAAAGGTCTGAACATAACACAGTGATTATCATCTGGAACATCTTCATTCATGATTGATTTATTTTAACGAGACTCGGCTAATTCCTCATGAGTAATGACCCGAGCAGGAAGTGGAGCTCCTCAGTTTTAAGGCAACAGGAACGAGCTGCTCAGGTTCATGAAAAGGACCTCGACAAGCGATCGCTGATAGTGTTTTTCCTCCGGGATTATTTGTTCATGCGCGCCCCCTGGTGGTAGAACGTGAGTGCTGCAGGCGAGAGCGAGGTCTGCTTTGGATGTTATCTTCCGATTTATGGCTGACGTTTCTGTTGATTTTGTTTGATATAATCGAGCATGTCACCCGCACGTTGTCTCTGGGACAGCGGCAAAAAATATACAGTGGGAAGAAAAACTAAAGTGAGCAGATAAACGGGCCACTTATGACCCACACAGGTCATAAGTGGCCCACATCAGCCTGACCTATCGCCAGAGCCACGGCAAGTATTACTGTAAACAAACCTACAGCAGGCTTTAACATGTGACCGTAGAACTGTCAGGACATGTGACCGTGGAACTGTCAGGACATGTGACGTGGAACTGTCAGGACATGTGACCGTGGAACTGTCAGGACATGTGACCGTAGAACTGTCAAGACATGTGACCGTGGAACTGTCAGGACATGTGACTGTCGACATGTGACTGAACTGTCAGGACATGTGACCGTGTCAGGACATGTGACAGTGGAACTGTCAGGACATGTGACCGTGGAACTGTCAGGACATGTGACCGTGAACTGTCAGGACATGTGACGTGGAACTGTCAGACATGTGACCGTAGAACTGTCAAGACATGTGACCGTGGAACTGTCAGGACATGTGACCGTAGAACTGTCAGGACATGTGACCGTGGAACTGTCAGGACATGTGACCGTGGAACTGTCAGGACATGTGACCGTGGAACTGTCAGGACATGTGACCGTGGAACTGTCAGGACATGTGACCGTGGAACTGTCAGGACATGTGACCGTGGAACTGTCAGGACATGTGACCGTGGAACCGTCAGGACATGTGACCGTGGAACTGTCAGGACATGTGACCGTGGAACTGGTCCATTTCCACTGTGAGAGCCAGAATTCTTGCTGATTGGCAGGTTTTCAAATACTTATTTGCGGTAAAAACATACAAATAAATTGTTGAAAAAAAGGGATGTTTTTTTTTAGATTCTGTCTCTCACAGTGGAAATGCACCGAGGAAGAACATCTCAGATCCCTCCATCATTTCTAAGTGGGAGAACTTACAACGTGGCAGGCTGTTCAAATGCTCATTTTCCTCACTGTATTTACCTCCTCTTCATCCACACTGACATTGTTCAGAAAACACAGATTTCTTTCTGTCTTTCAGAGGATTTTGTGGTAAATGTGACGTCGCACTCAGTGATACACTCTAGACAACCACACAATGAAGGTAAAACACACATCTAGACATTTATTCTCATTATGGTCTTTGTTGTGCGTTCCACTTTGCTGCAGTCGATTCAAGCGATTCACTTGACGCTCTGTTTTGAAAGCGACTGTTCAACTGCAAATTGATATTTTCCTTTTTTTCAGATCAGAACAAAATTGAAAAGACACAAATTACAAAACCGTTCCACAACAAAAGATTAAGGACCGTTGCATTCTGCGCCGCGGTCCTCTTCCTCACTCTGGCCGTAATTGTATTTTGTGCCGTGAAGTACAACGGTGTGTTCTTTTACAGTCAAATCTAAACCACATCCCAACGAGGGTTTTGATTGACGGAAATGTTTTCTCGCAGATCATAAAAGACAGGAAAAACTCACATACGATGTGGTGTGAGACCACCACGCTCATGACTGGATCCTCCTCATCCCTGGATCTCATCCCTGGATCTTCCTCATCCCTGGATCCTCCTCATCCCTGGATCTTCATCCCTGGATCTTCCTCATCTCTGGATCTCCTCATCCCTGGATCTCATCCCTCTGGATCTTCCTCATCCTGGATCTCATCCTGGATCTTCCTCATCCCTGGATCTTCCTCATCACTGGATCTTCCTCATCCCTGGATCTCATCCCTGGATCTTCCTCATCTCTCATGGATCCTCCTCATCCCTGGATCTTCCTCATCCCTGGATCTTCCTCATCCCTGGATCTTCCTCATCATCTGGATCTCTTCCTCATCTCTGGATCCTCCTCATCTCTGGATCCTCCTCATCCCTGGATCTTCCTCATCCCTGGATCTTCCTCATCCCTGGATCCTCCTCATCCCTGGATCTTCCTCTCTGGATCCTCCTCATCTCTGGCTCTTCCTCATCATCCCTGGATCCTCCTCATCCCTGGATCCTCCTCATCTCTGGCTCTTCTCCTCATCCCTGGATCCTCCTCATCTCTGGCTCTTCCTCATCCCTGGATCCTCCTCATCCCTGGATCCTCCTCATCTCTGGCTCTTCCTCATCTCTGGATCCTCCTCATCTCTGGTTTAGACCTGGTTCAGTCCTGTTTCAGCCCTAGTTTAGTCTGAGGGAGTCGGATCTCTCCTTCACTGTGGAACTCCTCCAGGTTTCTACTTTCTCCCAAAGGGTTTTGTAGTTTTTCCTGCAGGAGGAGGGCCTAAGGACAGGGGGCGCTCTGGGACATTGTTCGTATGTATTACATTTATTACATTTGATGTAGTGTGTGTTTTATTATTCATCTGGTTCACTCACTTTTGAAATGACACTCCCGGTGTGTTTTTATACTTACTACATTTGTAATATGAACATATAAACACCTACAACAGACTTTCCATGAGTTTGAATATTTTTAAAACAATTGACAAAATATTGACATGAGAAAGGACAGAAATTGGTTTGATCATGTTATAACATCATCAGTTTCAAACAGTGAAAATAAGATTATGTCGGTCACAAAACTGTATTTAATGTCAGATCTTGGGTCACATGAGCTGTGATTGCTCCGCCCTCTGCTGGTCTCCGTGGAAATGTCGTGGCTCCTCCTGAAATGTTCCGCAGTATGGCATTAAGCATTTATTTATTCAATTCAAGGGAGTTTATGTTGCTCAGAAATACACATCAGGCCTTTTTGACATGGAACAATGTCCAATTCTGCGTTTGGCCTGTCGGACATTCAGAACACAAAAACACAATTATATTTCAGATTTGACTTTACATTTTTGCCCGTTTGTCCCCAGTGCGACCATTTTTGTAACATTTATAATTGTACTTCCTGGTTGGACATGAGCTCAAATATGACATAGTTAGAGGTCATTCCACAACTGTTACCTAGCAACCAGACTGTAAACAAGAGCCACAATCCACATAAATGACACAACAGTTCTGATCTGACACACAATAATACCATAGAACACCTTTATTTTGTGGATCGATGGTTTAAACTGTCAGTTAGTGTGTCAGTTAAGTGTCAACTGTCTCTGCGTCGCACACACTGATGACATCACAGAGGGAGTCAGCTCCACTTCCTGTCATTTTAAAGTCTTATTTTTCTAAACGTCGTCACAAACTGTAACTCAACAGAAGTCAAAACTGTGATAAATATTTACCACAGGTTCTACAGCCCCAAACTAAGTCTGAATAATAAAAGCACAAGAACCTTCATATGGACTTTAAATGAAGATAAGTTTGTTATCTTAAGTTCGGAAGCAGGACCACACCCCTTTCACGCCGCTTCCTTCAGCGACACTATTTCAGTATTCAGTGAACACACATCAGTGTTCATGACTTCGTGCCCTCCCCGCCTTCCCTCTTCTAATTATTCTAATTATTCTAATGTATCTCCTAGATGGGGGCTTCTGAGGCCCGGGAGCCCACAGCCCTCATCGCCAGAAGCCCCAAAACGGCATCCATTTCTGTACACGCGTGTTGTTCATGTTTCACGTATGTCAATAAACACTTTGCATCGTAGCTGGGCTCGTGCCCCTCCCGAATGAAGCATATGTTGGAACATTGAAATGAGCTAAGAGTGGGTGGTTTCGTTCCATGTAAATTTCTTGTTCAAACTTCACACATGACCAACCACAAAAGGGGCAAACAAATGAACCGGGCACTTTGTCTTTTGCATAAAACGTCATATTTTTCCATCGCCGTCGAACAAACGGCCGCCTTGAAACCTAAAGGTAGAATAAAGACCCAGACGAGCTTTGGAGGGCGCGCAGAGCAATGGGGTGGTCTCGACTTTACCTCCAGATCATCGGTGAGCGGTTTAAATCGTACGACTTGTTGGATGATACTTGTGAGAAACCGTGCGTAAGTTGTTGTGTCGTTTTAGGTGCGGTGGTTTTAAGCGCAAGCTCCGAGCGTCGTGAGTAAAAACTATTCAACAAATGAAACAGGACTGTTCTCTAAATGTGTCCACGCTGTCATGGTAACGGTGCAACATCGAGCTCGGGACTTTGCCTTACGTGTCAGGCGTGGAAAGTAGCTAATTACAAATATTGCTGTAATTGAGTGGGTGATTTAACTTTTTTGAGTCCTTTTTTAAACGCGTACTTGTGATTGAGTATAATTTTAGCCGTGTAATTGTAATTAGTCACGGTGTGTAGTGAGAACAGCTCAAGTCGTCCCAAATCCCACCTCTATCGCTGCTCTTTTCTAAAACTACAAAGTCAAAAAACGTCACTGCATCGTCCTGAGCTCAGAGAATATGCAGATCGCTATTTAAAACGACTTAATTCTGCTTTAAACCCTTTATTTAATCAAGTTTTGTAAAAAGACTGATCTAAAATTGTACTAAGAACAGGCATTTTGAGCAGTTTAGTTCTTGTGCACGTTCTACTTTTACTTCAGCACAGATTTGGTTCCAGTATTTGTACTTTCCGTTGAGATGCATTAGCAAAAACAATAGAAAAAACAACCCGATGAGCCGCTCGGTCACAGTCACTACCAGTAAATACATTTCTCATGCTGTAATCACTTCTAATAACCGAAGATTTTGTTAAGAAACAATTCTAACATTTAACGTGGCCAAATGTTAAAAAAGGCTCAGGGTTTCTCAGGAGAGTTGTCTTTGGGTCGATGTCAACAAAATGTTACAAGGCTGGTTTTCCACTCAGAGACAGCAGGGGGCGATGACGGACACTTCAAACGCCCCGAAAATACATATTAAACCATCACAAGGACTTATAAAGACGCTTAATAAGGTGAAAATGTGACTTAGATCTGCTTTAAAGGACACAAACATTTCAATAGAAAGCTTCATCTGATGTGGGATTTTTGTTATTTCTTTTAAAAATGGTAAATTACCCACTTTATTTTACATGCAATAATGTCAAAATATTCTAAAATATACTCCATCAATGAAAGTATTTAACTTGTGCTACGATTATTGTGAGAAAAAACACCACAATTAAACGATTATTCACGATTACAGAGAACTCAACCAAACAGCAGCGTGATAAAAAAAAAGAAACTTTACATTTCTTGGACAATAGATTGACTTAAAAATACTTCATTTCACTTCTGAAATGGTCATAATTATTTTATTTGTGACCTGAATTGTTTTTGCGGAGTGTTTTTGGAATACCATTTCATAAACCAGCCGATGTCGTGGGGGGACGCTCAGAGCTACTGTCGGCTGAAGCACTGGGACCTGGCCACGGTTCGGGACGTGTCGGACCAGAGGGACATGGTCGACCTGCTGGGGCCAGTCGCGCCTCTCCACTCCTGGATCGGGCTGAGAAAGACCGCGACGCGCCGCTGGAGGTGGTCCGACGGCAGCGGGACATTACAGTCCGCCGTGAGTAGGATTTTGACCATATTTAAAGCAGAAATGAGAGCGCCCCCCCTGCAGCTCCCTTGAGAAAATACACAGTCAGAAAACGGACGCAAACGCTTTTCACTTTTGTTTGTTATCATAATCACACACAAAAACACATATATGGTTTTACGCTCAGAGACAGCAGGGGGCGACAACAGACATTTCAAATGCCCCGAAAATACACGTTTAATCATCTTAGGGATTTACAAAGACCTTTCACCTTTCAATAAGGTGAACATTTGACTTAGTATGTATTTTTACTGTGTTTTGGAGCTTTTAACCAAGTTTAAACCCCAAAAACATCCCTGGAGTTGTATTTAGCTTCATTCAGTTTGATGAATCCTGCAGTCCTGAAGTCACTCCATTCCGAAATATGCAGTTTTGTTACTTACAAAGCTCTGAAATGTTCTCACTGAACTACATTTTTTTTTTTTATTATGCAAATTTCATCCCAGAATAGCAATGTTTTCAACTTTATAATTGTACTCACTTACAATTACTGGGCGAAAATTCATCTAATTTATAGTTTTTTTGTTTATTTGAACAAAAAATATATAAATGAGAACGACTTTATTTTGTGGGTCAAAAAAGTTGTTTCTTTTGTGAAAATTCTGCAAAAACTGTATGGAAGTTGGTGTGATGTCACTTCCTGTTATTTTGAAGCAGAAACAAGAAAATTGTCAAATCTGCTCTAATTTTCTAATTGTTCCATTTAATCCACTCTTCATCCAAATACTGCACTTTACAAAGACACTGAGTTTTAGAACATGGAACGCTAAAGCAAAGCCACTCGAGAGCTCGTTTAAAGGACGGCAGCGAAACAAAAATGCAAAATGCCGTCGCCAAGTTACACCTTTTGGTACAATTATATGAAAACCATAACACACAGCTCACTAACGCCCCCTGGATGCAGTACTGGAGCGAGGAGGAGCCCGACAATGCGAACGGGGCCGACTGGTGTGTGACGCTGGGCTCGGACGGACGGTGGAACGACATCTACTGCACTGACGCCAACGGATTTGTGTGCTATGAATGTAAGTTCTGCTTTTTGAACCTTTATGTTCCTTTTGGCTGTTAAAAGAAGGGAAACAAATAAAGTAATAAATAGACAATATGAAGCAGTGTATTGACTTCATGTTAACATACTTTTTTGTCTGGAGTGTTTTTTTATTTCTTTTTATTTTGTTGATGCAAAAGGAGCAGAAAGAAGATCAATCTTATGTTATCTTAAGTTTTTTTTTTTTTTTAATGTCTTTTTCCTTTTAGATTATAATGAGTTGAATTCTGGGATGTTCTTTGCTTTATACGTTACTTTGAGTATACAATATCATGAACTTTTTATACTTTAAATGTGACACATCATGGGTTTGATGGTGACAATTATCAAGGCCCCTTTTCTGTAAAGTAGATATGTTTCATATGTATGTTTTACACGTGGACCCCCAAATTAGTAGGTCAAATGTGGGACAATGATTGAGTTCTATAATGTTAATAATGCTGTGCTATTTAGGGAATGCTTGACTTTATGCAACACCTCAATGGCTTTGGTTTAGGTTGGATTCATGTGACATCACATTATAATCTGCCCATAGTTTTACATTTGGGCGGGGGAGGGACAGATGTTTTCAACCTTTATTTTTTTTAATTAAAAAGATTATTTATTTATTTACTTACTAACTTATTTATTCATTTATTTATTTTATTACAAGCACACACAAGGTGACCAAATTGCTTTTCAATAAAAATCAAGCCAATAAAAATCTTATTTGGACCTGGTTTATGTTTATGTCATGTTTATACCTCCACTGGATCTAAAACTAGCAACGTTTTTTTCTTGGTTAAAACTTTTAATACAGTAGTGATGTGATTATAAAAAAAAAAATCAAAAAATCTAAATTGCTAAAAAAAAAGAATTTGGGACTTTTTTTTCTGCAGCGACGTGTTTTTTTTACAGGCAGTGTATTTAGAGAACCGCTTTGCAAAACTAAAATAACAGTTGCTAATGGACCTAATCTTCAAATGTAATGTTTCCGCCTGTGAAGTGAACAGGACGATGGTGAGGTTCGTGCACTACAACAGCATGGCCACCTGGCGAAGCGGGCAGAGCACGTGCCGGAAAAATCACCACGACTTGGTGGCCGCCACGTCGTCAGAGATCAACTCGGACATCCGGGGTCTGGTGGCCGAGGGGACGACTGTGTGGATCGGCCTTTTCAACGATGCCTGGGAGTGGTCGGACGGCAATGACACTTCGTACAGATCGTGGGTCGACGGTGGCGATAGCGACGGCGATAGCGACGGCGATAGCGACGGCGATAGCGACGGATAGCGACGGCGATAGCGACGCGACGGCGACAGCGACGGTGACAGCGACGGCGACGGCGACAGCGACAGCGACGCAGACTGTGCGTCGGTATCGATGGAGAATGGAGGATTCTGGACCGCAAAGGACTGCGCAGTGAAAATGCCGTTTGTCTGTGAAGGAGGTGAGTGAAGGACAGCAGATTACATAAACGCAATAGGAGTCCCACAAGGTTTTGTCATAGGTCCATTGTATTTTGTCCCTTTATCACCCATTTTCTTACCAGCGACGAAGAGCTATTGTAGGCGCAATTAATTTTACAGTGTATTAATCCAAGACATAATTATTTAGAATCATAAAGACTTTTCACCTTGGTAAATTCAGTTGTTTTACACTACAAGAATGTGAATATAATATTTTTTAGTTACTGATGAGGACTAAAACGAACAATAGTTTTGTCAAATTGAAGACTTGCTACAAGCTCCACCTTTTCAATCACAGAGCATAAACAAACGTCGACGAATAGAACGACATTATAATTCACTAAATCATTTAGACTAAGACTAAAACCATATTAAGTTTAACATAATTGACACTGAGTCAAGACCATATTTTAGGCCAACAAGTGGAAAACCAGTGGAATTAAATGGAAAATAGCATGTTTTTTCTATTATGCCAGTTATGTTTATTTCTGAATAAAAAATAACGACATATATATATTTCAGGCAACCACTATGTGTAATATTCCACAGAGCATTTAATTAAACTGTGGTCATCTTAACATAACGTCATGGCGCCCCCTTCTGGATTAATCAAATATATAATAAAACCATCTCATTTCTTTTGTGCTGTGATTGTTGCAGGTTTGAAGGCTCGAAAGACTTTGGTGAAAATACGGATCAGGTCCACCACGGCAAGTCTCAACCCCGACGACATCATGGCGCACGTACGGTTATGATTAAAGACTCATTCTCTTTCTATCGTTGGTTTACAGTTAGGAGCTGGATGATACATGGGGAAATGGATAATATCGCTCATGTTGAGACGGAAAACTTGAAAATGGAGTACGTTGTCTGAAAACTCTTTTTTTTTTGGGAAAAGCAGGACACAGAGAAGCGGGATAATAAACCTCAACAATTACGTTTTCTCTCCCAAATTTAAGCACTTGAGAACATCAAAAACACGCACACACAAAAAGAAGACATTTTTCGATTTTGCCACTAACGCCGACATCGAGCGAAGACTATTGAATGACACTGAATCAAAACAAATCTCTTGTTACTCAATATTTCAGATATTTAGTTTTGACGCTTTAATCTGTAGAATATTATTAGTTTACGGAATTTTGTGTGGAGATGGAAGAGCAGCCGACTCAAAACTAGCCCAAGAACTTGAAAACATGAGTAGGAAACACGACACGTTGAACACATATTTCTAAAGGTTTTAAGCGAGTTTGTATGACATTTGGATGGATTAAAACATATCTACTGGTTTTCTGTGGTTTTCTTCAGCTGTCAAGCCAACTCCAAACCAACGGCGTGTCGGATTTCAAACTGAGCTGGAGACGGAGCAAAGACGAGAAGATTTTGCGACGGCAACTGGCGCCGGCCCCCCGACAAAAAAAAACGTGTGTGTGATGACGTGTAAAGTATTAGAAAATGTGCTTTTTAGAGACATCTTCTCGTAAACACCAACAGAAGGAGGCCAGCCCAGTTCTATAAAGTTATATTCATACATAGCATCCATAAAGGAATATATATATATATGTTTTCTGTTGTTTAGTTTAGTCTTTACAATGTTTGAAAATGTTAATTTCTTCCTTTTCCACTTCTTTTTTGCTCTAGTTTGTTGTGGTGTTTTAAATGTGTCTTAATGGAGTTTTCATCATAAAGTATCTACATTTACTGACTAAACGATTGAGTGATTCATAAAAATGCTTTTAAAACCTGCCTTGGTCAAAGGTCCGATCATTATCTGATTTCTGGTGTTATCGGATTATCGAAATGTCCGTAAACAGTTCCATTTGATGTGAGTGATCGGATCATTTCAGGTTTTGACAAGGAAATTATGCTAAAAAAATAAAATAAAATGGCAAACGAATGTGGCTCAGACAGAAATGAAAGAGAACATTT
>BJKM01001209.1:7500-77378 GCA_015082035.1 Chaenogobius annularis | reverse complement strand
CATTTAAGAGACATTTAAGAACGTGTGAGCTAGTACGAACAAAGGCTAATGACGTCAACTGAACTTGTTTAGTTCTGGAATTTTCCAAACAGTTGTTTATTCGTGACCTGGCCAAACATGAGTAAATCACAGGCTAACTCTGGGTTTACAGTGAGAGCTTCTGTTTGTGGTTTAGTCCTGGTTTGGATCTGGTTTGCCACATTGGCCTGGATTTTTTTAATCTGAAAAAACATCTAATTCTGATGAATGTTACTTTATAAAGGTGCACAATGTCACTTTTCTGGTGGAAGGTCTGCCACCTGCTCGTCTCCATGGGAACCTTGCCTGGCATTATAGTATCTGAGTATCTGAAAAGTTGCATGGTGCATCTCTAATATTATCATCTACAGTTTACCAGACCATTTAACCAGATTCAGGACTCGTTTATAAAACAAACACAATGAACCCAGGACCTTTAAACAGTAATGGGTCATGTTTAATTAGTCTAAACTATATTGTTGTAGTATTCTTTAAGGTAGCTAGTAATTCTGGTAAACATTACTGACTCCAGATATAGTATATGTCAAGTACTTTCCCCATTTGTCATACACAGGGATTTGCCTTTATTCAAATGTTTTCAAATATCTTGACCTTTATTCACACTTTCCTTTCTGAATGACACTACTTCAGACGCTGGTCAACAAAGAGATGCATTTTGGTTCAATTTTGTGCAATTGACTTGATGTGTAAAAATATCTTCTGTGATGCAGGTATTTTCTTCTTGTTCATCTTGGCCACTGGGGGACAGAAAGCAAGATTCTGACAGTTCCAGGTAATGACAACATTTAACGGTGAGAAAAACAAGCTCTTGTGGCCGATAGTTGAACCTCGGATTCAGGAGGAGCCGAGTGGTTTTGGTCCTGGTCGTGGACCAGCTCTAGACTCTCCATCGGGTGCTCCAGGGTTCATGGGGAGTTTGCCCAACCAGGCCACATGTCCTTTGTGGATCTGGAGAAGGGGTTCGACCGTGTCCCACGGGGTGCCCTTTGGGGGATGCTCCTGGAGTATGGGGTCCGGGGTAAGTCAGATCTGTTCCCAGTGCATGTGGGACTCCTCAGGGCTGCCCTTTGTCACCGGTTCTATTCATTGTTTTTACGGACAGGGGAAGAACCAGGACACTAGAGGGACTATGTGTCTCTGTTTGGTGTTTTATGGAAATAAGTTTGAAAGATAAGGAGTATGTGATAAATATGAATAGGGTAGAAAATAAAACACTTTTCTTTGGGCAGTGCATCACAAGTATCACCTCGTGCAATTGGAACGGACCTGGACCGAGGCCCAGAGTTACTGCAGGGCTCACTATGTGTGACCTGGCCACAGTGGACAACATGGAGGAGCACCAGGAAATCCTCAACCTCATCCCTAACGATAATGTTCTCTGTGGTCTGGTTTGGTTTGACAATGTCAAACATGAAGTCCTGGGGCTGGTCTGACGGAGCCCGAGCCGAGGACTGGACTCTGCAGGTTCTGGACCAGGTATGGAGTGGTGGTACTTTTTTTTTGCGCTGATATTTCCATGCATAGTTACACAATGTTTTGGCAGTCCGTCAGAAATGTGCTGAAACTGCCCGAATGGTTGAGAATCAAGGATTGTGAAGATGTGAAATATCAGTTATAGCTTTTTTTAAAGATAACACTGCAAGATTGTTTCATATTTAATATTCTCTTTTTGTAGAGTTGATGAACTTGATATTTTAATCTCAATATAGCAATGTCACAGTATCAAATTGGAATGTTAAGTTTATAGAAAACTTCTTTTAGTCTGTTAATGCAGACAAAGTGGGAGTTAAAATGATTACATTGTCTTTAATGTCTTTTTTTTAATTGAAAATAGTTTGTTTTAGTGACATTGGGTCAGAAAACACAATAAACTTCTAAAATAAATACAATTAAACCTAATTTAAACTGGTTTATTTTAGATATGACATTTTTTCTTTTGGGGGTCTCGGCCTGAGAAGTTTGCGACCCCTATGACCATTCCTTTTGTTTGCGTCCAATGTTGAATGACAAAGTGGAGTCAATCTGACATAAACCTAAATGTAATGTAATTTTTAATCAGTTCAAAGAAATTACTTTACTTTGTTCCAAATTACCCCGCCGTATTATCCCACCGTTTTACCCCACCGTTTTTACCCCGCCGCATTATCCCGCATTATCCCGCCGCATTATCCGCCGCATTACCCTGCCGCATTACCCCACCGTTTTACCCCGCCGCATTGTACCGCCGCATTATCCCGCCGTATTACCCCAGCGTATTTTCCCGCCGTATTTCCCGCCGTATTATCCGCTGCATTATCCCGCCGTATTATCCGCCGTATTATGCGCCGTTTACCCCAGCGTATTTTCGCCGCCGTATTTCCGCCGTATTATCCCGCTGCATTATCCCGCCGTATTATCCCGCCGTATTATGCCGCCGTTTTACCCCAGCGTATTTTCCCGACGTATTTATCCCGCTCGTATTTATCCGCTGCAATTTCCCGCATTACCCCACCGTTTTACCCCGCCGCATTATCCCGCCGCATTATCCCGCCGTATTACCCCAGCGTATTTTCCCGCGTATTTTCCCGCCGTATTATCCCGCTGCATTATCCCGCCGTATTATCCCGCCGTATTATGCCGCCGTTTTATCCAGCGTATTTTCCGCCGTATTATCCCGCTGCATTATCCGCCGTATTATCCTGCTGCATTATCCCGCCGTATTATTCCACGCGTATTATGCCGCCGTTTTAACCCAGCGTATTTTCCCGCCGTATTATCCCGCTGCATTATCCCGCGTATTATCCCGCCGTATTATCCGCCACATTATCCCGCCATATTATCCGCTGTATTATCCACTGTATTACCCGCGTATTATCCCGCTGCATTATCCCGCCGTATTATCCCGCCGTATTATCCCGCCACATTATCCCGCCATATTATCCGCTGTATTATCCCACTGTATTACCCCGCCGTATTATCCGCCGTTTTACCCCGCCGTATTATCCTGCCGTATTATCCCTCTGTATATCCCGCCGTATTATGCCGCCGTTTTTACCCCAGCGTTTTTTCCCGCCGTATATTTTCCCGCCGTATTATCCCGCCTGCATTATCCCGCCGTATTATCCCGCGTATTATGCCGCCGTTTTACCCCAGCGTATTTTCCCGCCGTATTTTCCCCCGTCGAATTATCCCGCTGCATTATCCGCCGCATTACCCCACCGTTTTACCCCGCCGCATTATCCCGCCGCATTACTCGCCGTATTACCCCAGCGTATTTTCCGCCGTATTTTCCGCCGTATTATCCGCCATTATCCCGCCGTATTATCCCGCCGTATTATGCCGCCGTTTTACCCCAGCGTATTTTCCCGCCGTATTTTCCCGCCGTATTATCCCCGCTGCATTGCCGTATATCCCGCCGTTATCCCCGTATTATCCCGCCGTATTATGCCGCCGTTTTACCCCAGCGTATTTTTCCCGCCGTATTTTCCCGCCGTATTATCCCGCTGCATTATCCCGCCGTATTATCCCGCCGTATTATCCCGCCACATTATCCCGCCATATTATTCCCGCTGTATTATCCCACTGTATTTACCCCGCGTATTATCCCGCTGCATTATCCCGCCGTATTATCCCGCCGTATTTATCCCGCCTTATCCCGCCAATATTATCCCGCCATATTATCCCGCTGTATTATCCCCACTGTATTATTCCCGCCGTGCCCCGCCGTATTATCCCCCGCCGTTTTACCCCGCCGTATTATCTGCCGGTATTATCCCTCTGTATTATCCCGCCGTATTATGCCGCCGTTTTTACCCCAGCGTATTTTCCCGCCGTATTTTCCCGTCGTATTATCCGCTGCATTATCCCGCCGCATTACCCCACCGTTTTACCCCGCCGCATTATCCGCCGCATTTATCCCGCCGTATTACCCCAGCGTATTTTCCCGCCGTATTTTCCCGCCGTATTATCCCGCCTGCATTATCCCGCCGTATTATCCCGCCGTATTTATGCCGCCGTTTTACCCCAGCGTATTTTCCCGCGTATTTTCCGCCGTATTATCCCGCTGCATTATCCCGCCGTATTATCCTGCTGCATTATCCCGCCGTATTATCCCGCCGTATTATGCCGCCGTTTTACCCCAGCGTATTTTCCCGCCGTATTTTCCCGTCGTATTATCCCGCTGCATTATCCCGCCGTATTATCCCGCCGTATTATCCCGCCACATTATCCCGCCATATTATCCCGCTGTATTATCCCACTGTATTACCCCGCCGTATTATCCTGCCGTTTTACCCCGCCGTATTATCCTGCCGTATTATCCCTCTGTATTTTCCCGCCGTATTATCCCGCTGTATTATCCCGCTGTATTATCCTGCTGTATTATCCGCCGTATTATCCCGCTGTATTATCCCGCTGTATTATCCCGCCGTATTATCCCCTGTATGTATTATCCCGCTGTATTGTCCTGCCGTATTATCCCACTGTATTATCCTGCGATACCCAGGGCTCTGCGCGGGGACTGTGTGTGTGGATGGGCCCAAAGGGAGAGTGGATCTCCACAGACTGTACCCAACAGAAGGCATCACTGTGTTACAAGAGTGAGTAAAAGACGTCTCATACTTTTGGCTTGGACACTGTTTAGGTCTGGATTAGTCCTGGTCTGGTTAGGCAAAGGTTTGTGCAAAGTAAATACTTGATTTGCAGACAAAAAACCCAAAATAAAACATTCACAAGAAAATAACGCACATGTTGTACTGATAAAACGTTACAATTGCAATTCATGTTTTTAAATGGAATATTCAGTTTACAGTACAGATTGGTCAAACCAACTTGTCAACGCCCAATCTGATCAGATTTCCAATACAAACCATTGTGTACTTGGGCAAAACACTTAATTTGCATCCAGTTTCCAAGTGTATGAAGAGAGTGTGTGTTTGTTCGATTAGATTAGACTTTATTGTCTCAGCAGGGAAATTTGTCCTCTGCATTTGACCCATCCTTCACCCAATGTCACCGGGGCGTCTCCTCAGGAGCGCTCATCTCCAGATCTTGGTTTGGTCAGGACTACTTTGCATGTATTGGGTTGATGATCTTGAGCACCCGGAAGGAACCCAGACACAGGGAGAAACATGCAAACTCCACACAGAAAGGCCCAGTCTGGCCCAGGAAATGAACATGTGACCATCTTGCTGTGAGGCAGGAGTGCTTGCCACTCAAGAGTGAATACAGGACAACAGAGAGAAATGAGCCCATGTCTACAATCAGGCGTGTTTGCAGCATGTGTATCATGTGTGTTCATTAACATGTTTAACATGTTTAACACGTGTTCAGAGGCCTAAACTACAAGGTTTTACAGAGAAAAATACAGGACACAAATGTTGTGTTTCAGACATTGTGATTACGTTTACACGAGCAGATCACAAAACTGGGACTGCAACTGGACTAGACCAGGGGCATAGGGGCCTTCTCTGTCGTTGGCCCTAAACTTTGGAAGGGAGTCCCACAGTGGAGTGTTTTAGTTCTCGTCTTCTTTTGTATGTTCCTGTGTTTTTAATTATTTTAATGTATCTTACTTATTTATTGCTGTTTCAATGGTTTTATGATTTTGCTCTGATTTGATTTAGCTGGTTTTACTGTTTACATCAAATTGAACACTTGTGAAACCTTTTTTTTCTAAATAAAATGTGCTTTAATTAAAGTGTAGTTGGATTTAGACCAGGATTAAACCAGGTTAAAAAGGTGCTGATATAAGTAGATAAAGCAGTATATAAATTATTATACTATCATTATAACGTTTACGCGCCTCCTTTTAGGTGAAAATGGCGTTGAGAGCTACTTCCTGA
Source organism: Chaenogobius annularis (assembly GCA_015082035.1). NCBI lineage: Eukaryota > Metazoa > Chordata > Actinopteri > Gobiiformes > Gobiidae > Chaenogobius > Chaenogobius annularis. The sequence continues at coordinate 71,517 of BJKM01001209.1, read as the reverse complement.
ACCCGTCCCTTCTCTCGTGGAGGGCAGCCTTGTCCTCGTGTCGACAGCTCTACACAGACCTGGCTTCATTCAAGACCCGGGACCAAATCCAGGATCTCCTCGGCACTTTGGAGGGAAACGGCGTGTGGATCGGCCTGTTCCGGGACGAGTGGCGATGGTCCGACCAAACCTCCGGATCTTTCCGAATGTGGGATGAATGGAACCCCGATAACTACGGCGAGCCCCAAAACTGCGTCGCCATCCGCTTCCAGTATAAAGAATGGGACTCGCAGAACTGTAAAACAACTAGCTCCTTCATCTGCTACAGTAAGTTTGAAACAGGATTGAACCAGTAAATCAGGACTAAAACAGGAGTAAAACCAGTACTAAAGGGGGTCCAAAGGAGGACTAAAGGAGGACTAAAGCAGGACTAAACCAGGATTTAAACAGGACCATATTCCCCTTCTCTAAAGAATGGGATACAGATTATTGTGGTTTAGCTCTTTGTCTGATCCAGTAAATTTAAACCAGAACTAACCAAGGACTAAAAGTGGACCGGTTTAGGCAGTTTGGTCGCCCCCTGGTGGCTGATGGCTCTAATGCGTCTGTAGAGTGTGCCTTTGCAGAAAAGGCTAACACTAAACCAAGACTAAAGTACATTTGAATTAGAACTCGAACAAACAAAGACCCAGAACTAAACACAGTATGTCAGAACTCTGGACTATGACTGGACTAAAATAGGACTAAAAAAGGACTAAACCAGACCTGCATTGATGGGTTAACCGATATTTTCTTGTGAATCCTTGTGTCGATAGCCGTGTCTTGGCAAACAATGTTCCGCATCGAACTGGCCTCACCCGTTCCCATTTCTGACGTGAAAACCTCCCTTCAGCAACAGGTAAAAAACTACTGCAGTCATTTAAAGTCATATTTGTCACTACAGTAACAATCAAATAACGCTCTGAATTTGACTTTTTCTCTCAGATTCAGATGCAATTTGAAAACTACGTCGTCAAACTAAGGCTGATTGAGAAAAAAACAACATAAGTGCGACCTAAAAGTCCAAGCACTGTTTTATCATAGTTTTAATGCACTGCTAAACATACATCTGTGAGCATTTTAGAACATTTAGGTTTTTAGTTTTACTTCAGGTTTTGTTGGAGATGAATATAACAATGTTAAGCTTTCCTTCAGTGGTTTAGTCGCTACGATAAGAGAACCAGTAATAATGGAGACGTGTGTTGTCTTTATGTGTGAAATAAAAGAAATGAAGTTGTCTTGTCTTGGCTTGTCTTATTCATGTCCAGTATTTGCTCTGTGATGTAATGTGACGAAACACTGGCTCTTATCGTCCGTCTTCACTCAAAAGTGGTGAGTTTAAAGCTGCAATAACAAAAGGTACAACTGCTGTGTAATAAACCCAATCAGATCCCAGCAGGGCGGGCGGAGCAGCACACGCATGACAGGTGAGTGTGTCATGTAGACTTCATGTGTCTGAGCTGAAGGGATTGGACAGAAGATCTAAGATTTGTAACTGTTTTTGTGGAAATGGACTTTTAGATCGATCTGTGCTGCCGTCTTGTTGCCTGGGATACAGGACGCACTTCTTCAGTTCTTTATGAAGCTGGTCGCCTTGAGTCAAACTTAAACAGAACCGTGCAATCAGTATAGCCAATAAATGACAGGGAGCGTGAATGGCACGTCCACAGAAAAGAACCAGTGAACTGCAGGAAATGGGGCAAGGCCTGTATAGATTAGCTTCAACAGATCAGTTGTCATTTCTTAACACAATGTTCTTCTTAGCACATCGTGTGATTTAACAACAACAGCAGACATTTGAAATGTAAATGTGGCATGACATCACAATTCCCCTCTTATGAAAATAATATAACATGCTTTATTTTTTATTTTTACTTTAATGTCATCAATCAACATCTTCAAAATCATACAAAATATTGAAACCTGAGCAAACCTTCTAGAGGAGAAACCTTTTCTCTCACTGTACAGGGGACAAATACCTCTGTCTCATCCTCACATGACAGCAAAAGTAGCACACAAGCCAATAATAATAATAATAATAATAATAATAATAATCATAATAGTAACAATTGGAAAATGCGCACCCTGCTGTTTTTGTGGATGCCAGCCCCCAAGTTTAGAGCTAAAGAGTCAATATCTTTATTTTGCCAAATTATGTTTCTTTAAATCATTTTATTCCAATCAGTCACAAAAGTGTATTCATTTTGCTGGTGCCTAACAGCTTCTAATGATGGAGGCGTCATCTGAGACCCCCGTTAAGTGTGCGTTCTGGGTATGCTTGTTCCAAACTGAGAGGGCGCCGTCTTTACCAGTCGCTTTGAATGAGCGCGGGAGACGGGCAGAGAGCAGAATTATGATCACCACGACAATGATGGCCACCTTGACAAGCCAGGGAGCGAGAAGCCATCCAAACACAGAAGAAGCCGGAGAGTTTGTAACGGTTTGAGCGTCCATGAGGTCAGCACAGGCCATGAAGGTCCTCTCTCTGGGATTGGAGGATGGAGAGACTGTTATTAATGAATGATGATGATCCAGAGCAAAGAATCTCCACCCTTACCATTAATCTACAAACACATGAGCAAAACGTCAGGAGGACCTTCGTCAGGACCTCACATCAGAACCCCAAACCAAGTCGTGAGTTGCTGGATCGCCCTCAACTCTTCTTTAGCAGCTTTTCCTGACTCAACCAGCAGAGGTGTTATTGTTTTTCAAAATTAGACTAGAACAGTCTAATACCTCCTGTTCCACTGTTCTGCTGTTGTACATATATTTGATTAAAATCACTTGTATTCTACATATTTTATTTTGCATGTCCTTATTTTAATCAGGCACAATTAGCACAGTTTATAGTTTATATATTATTATTCTTAGTTTTATTTTGAATCATGGCGTCAAAGCCAATTCCTAGTTGTGTATACCAATAATGACAATAAAAATGATTCTGATTCTGATGTATTTATGATATTAAACCTCGTCATCATCACAGCTCGTCCTTCTTAGTTTTCTTCTTCTTTCTGTCCTGTTTTTGGAAAATCTTTCCGTCGTTTCCTTTTTTCCAGCTCAGTTTGACGTCCGACAGGTTGTTTGCTCTGAAGTGGTCGTACAGCTGAAGGAAAAGGAGAGAAGTTCATTTTTAGAGACGGAGAAACGAGAACACTAAACACAGATTGACAAAAGAACACTTATAGCTCCGGAGCTGTGTTTATTTGAGGATTCAGTAGCCATGACCTAAACTCTAAAAGGTGCAAAAGAGAAACAATAAAAAACATACTTCATACAAAAGGTCAAGCAATTTTAACGTGGAAAAGACATTTGTTTTGTTTTTTAAAAGTTGTTCATGGAATAGGTTGAATTTTGTGGCAATCGTTCCGTTCACGTCAAAATCGTCTGGTTTCAAATCGTCTGTGAAAAGTCCATCGTCTTTAGTTCTAGTGTCTAAACAACAGGGCGGCACAAGTTAAAAAATGAAATCAAAGTTGTTGTCTGAAGCGTCACAAATATCGTGGCACACATCAAAAAGTCTACAGTTATCAGAAGGAACAAAATGTAGACTCTGTGTGGTTTTTGTGTGGAAAAAACATGCTAACCATGTCGTTTGGACCTACAAACATGTTCTGAATCTACTCTTCTACTGCCCCGATGAGCTTCATCTGATGGTTCTGGCCCATAGTCAGAGATTTAAGACCATCGTCCAGGACCTCGGCGACTGGTGTCCATTCTATTGATTTTTATTCAACTTTTTATTGACTTAACGTGAAAGCATTGGATTCTTGAGTTAGTTCAGCACTTCATGTTTCAGTCTCTCAAACGTTAAAGCTCCTGGATGTGTTCGATTCGATTGCTCTGCATAAATATAACTACATAACTACAAGTTAACTACATGTACCTTATCGAGTATTGAAGGGTCGAGTGAGTTGAGATCTACAGCTGAAGACAGTCTTATTTTCACCAAAGTCTTCTTCAGAGTCTTCACATCTGCAATAATAAACCGTTTTAAAAAGTCCTTTCAGAGGTAACACTTCATCAGCCATTCACTTTTATTTTCATTTGACTAGAACAGTCTTGTGGGTGAGTTCTGTGCGGTGGGGCTGGGGATATGGTGATACAAATCTAATCATGAATCTGATTCCTCTGATGAGATGTCATTATAAAAAGCAAAGAAAAGTGATTTCTTTAAAAACGGTCTGTGCTTACTCCTAAGCTAAACTCCGTTTTAATTCTTTCTTAAATGATTTGTGTGCCATCATATTGTCACTTTGACCCCCGGGCTCAATGGGTTCTTACATGGTTAAATAAAGGTTTATAAATCAATAAATGCAATACGGTAAAGTCGTCTAAAGTGACTCTAAAGTTTCTCTGCAGCTTTTTGCTCAAACACAAAAATGTCTTGGAGTTTTGGCAAATAATTTCACATTATCTTTGGTTGTTCCTTCGTAGACTCATCGCCATGGCAGAGAAAGGGTTTCTTTAGGTCACAGTCAACGCTCTCCCATCGGCCCTGAGCTCTCAGTGCGCACATTTATTGTTCAGTGGATTTACATATGTGTTCCAGCTTCTGAAGGAGGAGTCGCATCTGTCTGACCACGCCCAGGAGTCCCGGGACAGACCAATCCAATAGTGGTCAGAACGGGTTGGATAGTTGACTTTGAACTGTCTTTAAACTGGTCCAGTCCACTCATCAGGTCAGTGTGGTGTTCTCTGCAGAACTGCTGAGCCTCTGTCCAGTTTAACTTGGAGTCACTGATCATGACAGTGCTGGAGGACTCTGTAGAACAAGAGATTTGTTCAGAAATAATACAGTGGATTTTACTGCAAATCTTGTCCTAACTCTCATTTCCTTCTCCGAGACACATCCGTGTGTCCCGTCTCTACAGTCTAAATATGTACAATATAAACATGTACAAACAGACAGTACAATAGTGACACATATCAAAGGAATAAAGTATTTAAAATAAGCTTCCTTTGATTTTCAAGTGTAATAAAAGTAAAAACAGTGTCCTCACCGTTGAAGCAGATGAAATGATATTTGAATCACATGGTACATCAACCCATTTGTTATTGGGAATAAATTGCTCACACAGTTTTCAGGTTGCTCCATTATAATCATTAGGTTCCTCTGTGTTCCACTCAGCCTCTCCTTCATTGTACTTGACCTCGGACTGAGACCAGTGCCATTTCCTGTTTATGTTCTAGGGGTTCATCGCTGGTTTGATAAAGTCCGATCCACATGTCTGTTCCTCCGTCTGTTCCTCCATCTGTTCCTCCGTCTGTTCCTCCGTCTGTTCCTCCGTCTGTTCCTCCGTCTGTTCCTCTCAGTCTCTCCAGGTCCTTCATGTTCCTCACTGTGGCCAGGTCTGTGTAGTACTTTCTGCAGAACGTCTGAGCTTCAGCCCAGGTCTTGGACTCTTTTATAAAGTGGTACTCGAGGTTTTGAGACGCTGAGAAACAGATCTGACCTTTAAAGAAGAATTACAGGTAGATTTCAGGAAAAAAAATCATTGCATCATCATTTATATGTTTGTACGTTTGTATGTATGTATATTTGAATTTAATTATTTATTATACAGGGGAAACCCAATGAGAAAACCCACTCTTTCCAAATTCAAAACACATAAAACAATAATACATACATTAACAAATATATAAACACACAATATGGAATTAGGCATAAGATTATCCAATTTAGATTATTTGTTTTGTTCTACAGATGGAGCAAAGTTGCTGAAGAGCTTTCTCCAATGATTACCAGCCTACCTTAGAGCTGAACCTTAGAGCTGAACCTTAGAGCTGAACCTTAGAGCTGAACCTTAGAGCTGAACCTTAGAGCTGAAACCTTAGAGCTGAACCTTAGAGCTGAACCTTAGAGCTGAACTTTAGAGCTGAACCTTGAACCTTAGAGCTGAACCTTAGAGCTGAACCTTAGAGCTGAACCTTAGAGCTGAACCTTAGAGCTGAACCTTAGAGCTGAAACCTTAGAGCTGAACCTTGGAGCTGAACCTTAGAGCTGAACCTTAGAGCTGAACCTTAGAGCTGAACCTTGGAGCTGAACCTCAGAGCTGAACCTTAGAGCTGAACCTTAGAGCTGAACCTTAGAGCTGAGACCTTAGACCTAAGCCTTAGAGCTGAACCTTAGAGCTGAACCTTAGAGCTGAACCTTAGAGCTGAACCTTAGAGCTGAACCTTAGAGCTGAACCTTTAGAGCTGAACCTTAGAGCTGAACCTTAGAGCTGAACCTTAGAGCTGAACCTTAGAGCTGAACCTTAGAGCTGAACCTTAGAGCTGAACTTTAGAGCTGAATCTTAGAACTGAACCTTGGAGCTGAACCTTAGAGCTGAACCTTGGAGCTGAGCTGGACCTTAGAGCTGGACCTTAGAGCTGAGTTCAGAGGTGTTAAGAGCGTTGCTGTAGAATGCATATATGAAATGTGGCCTGGATGAACCGTTTCCTATAATCAAGAGGAAAACACGTTTTATTCCTAAAGAAGAATGAATCTGTAACTTTGGCAGCAAGAGGAATTCTCTAGAATGTTGTGAGTTCACAAACTCTTGAGAATCCATCTTGTTAGCCTCCGCTGATTCGTTTGCAGATTGCATCAGTGGTTGAACGGGCCAATCACAGAGCAGCATTGTGGTTTGGGCAGAAGTCAAAACAACTGAACCAAAACAAAGATGGGATGACTGGAGCCTATCCCAGTGACTTTGGGCCTTTGGCGGGGCACATCCTGGACAGGGGCCAGCTCGTCACAGAGTTAACACAGACTCACGAACATTCACTCTCACATTCATTCACTAGGGGCATTTCACCTCACACATGCATGTGTTTGGCCAGTGGGAGGAAGAGCCCAGAGAGAACCCACCGTAACACGGGACATGTAGACTCCACCCAGAGAGATCATGTGATGTTGGTCTAGCCCGCTGTGCCACCGTGCGCCCCATAAATGGATTTTACGCATTTAGGTTTTATAAACCTAAATAAATAAAATAAATACACAAACAGGGCGAAATACAGACGATTTTTCTTTTAAGATCTTGTGTTTGTTGAACGAGAGCTCACTCCAGATGCCCCGGAATTTGTCGTTAGTCTCAATCTCAGTGAGATGTTTAATAAAGACAGGAGCAGGTCAATGGAAACAGTTGGAAACGTTTGGTGGTAAATGAAGAAGAGCATGGATCATGAACAGATATTAATGATCAATTTTCCTTTTGAAAGAAGAACAATACAGAAAAAAAAAACAGAACTCACTCAGCAGCAGCACGGAGAGCCACACAGACTGGTCCATCTTCACCTGAAAGGACAAAAGTGCGAGGACTCAACCAGAACTGTAGCAGGTCTAAAGAAGGACTAAAGACAGGACTAATCCACGTCCAAACCAAGACTAAACCAGGAATAAAGCAGGACTAAAGGATGACTAATGGTCCTGGAGCAGAACTAACCCAAGTCTAAAACAGGTCTAAATATAGACAATACCAGGACTAACACTGAGACTAAACCAGGTCTAAAGACAGACTAAACCAAGACGACACCAACAGGACAAAACTAGGACCAAGCAAAGACTAAACCAGGACTAAACCAGGACTAAACCAGGACTAAACCAGGACTAAACCAGGGCTAAACCAGGCCTAAACCAGGACTAAACCAAGACTAAACCAGGACTAAACCAGGACTAAACCAGGACTAAACCAGGCCTAAACCAGGCCTAAACCAGGACTAAACCAGGACTAAACCAGGCCTAAACCAGGACTAAACCAGGACTAAACAGGACTAACCAGGACTAAACCAGGACTAAACCAGGACTAAACCAGGAGTACCCCTGGATAGAGCCAAACTAAGCTGCTGCACTAACTTCGACTGAGACAAACTTGACTGATGCTCAAAGGGAGTTCTTGTACACAGCAGCTCACACATTACAATAGAATAACAACAGATCAAACTAGCAGCACAAACATTCCAAACAATGAAAGTATAAAGAACAGACCAGGACTAAACCAGGTCTAAAGTACCTGTGAGTTTCAGCTGCTGGGAAGTTGGTCTCTCTCTGCCTCTGCCTGGGATCTTCTCTGGTTTATCAGTCGGCTCATATTCTGGTTTTGAATTTTACAATCCTTCTGAGCAGCAGCAGCAAAAACAGCCCCGTCTCGTTTTCAAAGGAACTGTGCAGCTCTTTGTTTGTTCTCATTTACATTTGATTTTATGACTCACAGTGGGGGCTGGTGATGCAAAATATAGGGGGGCTATTTGACATGACTGTGTTTTTGTTTATTTTTAATGTCCGAAAGTGAATATTTTACATTGACTGTTTAAACACACACTTTAAACACACATTTGCAACTGAATTAATGAAGTAAACAGACTTTATTTCCACTTTTAGTAATGGTAATACTATGGCTCAGAGGCAGACACCATTTGTGAGAAAATACATTTGACATCAAATACATTTTTTACACTTAATAAAATATCAGATTGTAAAGAGCAAAACAAACATCTCAGTGATACTGTACTTATGGTGCAGAGGAGCCATGACTACAGTAAGACACAATAAAACACACAAACAATTGTCAGTGCGTGTTTCATAAAACAGTGCAGAAAACAAAACATAAAGATCAGCTTTAGTGGCATTAGTTAACCTGAACTACATGTGTAACATTTTAAATGTTATACTGAATCACAGAAACATTGCTTTGGAAAGTTGTTCTTAAAGACGTGTCATTTATAACATTCTTTCATGGGTTTTCTATGAAGCAAAGCATCTATTTATGAACAGAAGTTCAGCGACGCTGTTGGCATTATCCAGGTAATAAACTCAAACGCTCCAGTCTGGCGTGTTTGTTGTCAAGGAAACAGAGCACATGTGCTACAGGTTCAGCACATCAGATTCTCATCGCTCGGACTGATAAGAAATCAGCCGCTTTCACTTCATCACGAATGTAGTTTTTCTTCACAGCCACAGTCCAGGAGCTCCTTCTGAACGTTCTGAACGTTTCTGAACGTTCTGTTGAACACGGACGTTTGGAGAAGCGGTGTTAAAGTAAACACAGAAAACACTTCCGCGTAGAATGAGCAGCATCAGCCTTAACCCCGCCCTGATCACGTGATGGGCGGGCCTGCTGCGCTGTGTCTCCGGCGTAAACGCCGTAGCTCCGTGGCGTAAACACAACGCTTTTCAGACAGTTTTAGTGGCTGTTCCCATAGTGACGTAGTCATTTTTCTCGGGATTTGATTGGCTAAAGATTCCCATTGCTTTTCTAGCAGGCTCAGGGGCCGTTTTCAAAACACCCCACGACGTTTATCCATATTGTTTTTAGACAGGACAATTGTTGAATACCCTTTGACATAATTGGCTGATTGCCAGGAGGGGCGTCGCCCCATCGCCTATAATGGACCAGACGCCACTGATGATCAACTCATTTGGATGAGAAATGAGTTGATCTATTTCCAGTGAAGTCCATCACAACTGTGGGTCTGGACACAATGACCACCGAAATCACAGGACATAAAAGAGAAAAGTGGTCTGGTTTAGACACTAGACTTTTGATTTTGGCTGTTTTTAGATGGTAAAAAGCTGCTGATGTTATTGATTTGAAGTGGCTGTTCAAATTCAAGTCTGAGTCCATTATTACCCCCAGATTTCTAACTTGATGTGTAGGTTTTAGAGCGAGACTCTGGAGGTGACTGTGAACACTTTCTCTTTGTTTCTGTGGGCCAAAGACGATGATTTCAGTCTTGTCTGAGTTCAGCTGGAGAAAGTTGCTTTGCATCCACACACTGATCTGTTGGATGCAGTGACAGAGTGAATCCACTGGGCCATATTCACCTGTCGTCATGGAGAACATAGATCTGAGTGTCGTCTGCATCATTGTGATAGGACACATTCTCGCTGCATGTAGAGGGTTGAACAGAAGGGGTCTCGTGGAAAACTTCAGTAATAGTTCTCAAGAAATGAAACAAACGCTCGGACAGAGTTGTCTCAAAGTGTAAATTCTGACTTCATCTGTCCCTGACACAAAGTTGTCTGTCCCTTCCAGGACTTCGGCCCCCACAAAGGGTCCCGTGTCTTTTTATACAATACAGGTTGATCAAGTCACATGACAGTACATACTCGAATATCATTGGTTCGATGGGCCAGATGCTAAGTGCAGGAACAGGGTGGGTTTTCGTTGATTGCATTCAGACTTTGGCTCTCTGCTTTCTGCTGAAGACAATGCCCTAGCGGCGGGCGAGGCATATGCAAAGAAGCCCACCCTGGACCCCTGGGGTTAGATCACACCTGGGAGGAGCCAGTCTTTGAGCAGCACTAGAGCGTGGGGGGTCGTTTTGCATGGTGACATCAGGGCTGGTGTTTTTCTGCCACAACAGGGGTCCCAGGATTGACCCTTGGGACACCCCACAGGTCAGGGGCATCTGGTCTGAGACACAGTTACATATTTCAACAAAGTACTTCCTGTCTTCCAGATGGGACTTTAACCAGTTTAGGTTGAAATCATACTGAACGAGGGAGGTTTTCACACTCTTTTTTTAGTGCCAGTCCCAATCCACTTCCAATCTAGTTCATTTCCGCAGCACATTTTCCCAACAAAAGTGTGATTTGGCCAAAAAAAGTTCACACTCGACTCCGACTCGTTCAATAAAGCAGAACGGAACAATATTCATGCCGTCTCATCAGCGCGCCACATTTGTGAGATAGCAAAGTGCTCACAAACACACATTGACAGATTTGTGAACAATATTTGAAAGAAACTGGTCTGTTGTGTTCATAGAAAAAAAATTCTATCGAAGTTCAGTTCATGAAAAATGAGAGCAGGAACAAAAGTGTACATTTTTCTTCAGTGTATTATACACTGAGGGCCTCATTTATCAAGATGATGGGATAAATGTGATAAATATGAATAAGGTACAATATAAAACACTTTTCTTTGGGCAGTGCATCACAAGACGTGCGATTGGGTCAGACCTGGACCGAGGCCCAGAGTTACGGCAGGACTCACTATGTGGACCTGGCCACAGTGGACAACATGGAGGAGCACCAGGAAAAACACTTAATTTGCATCCAGTTTCCGAGTGTATGAAGAGAGTGTGTGTTTGTTCGATTAGATTAGACTTTATTGTCTCAGCAGGGAAATTTGTCCTCTGCATTTGACCCATCCTTCACCCAATGTCACCGGGGGCGTCTCCTCAGGAGCGCTCATCTCCAGATCTTGGTTTGGTCAGGACTACTTTGCATGTATTGGGTTGATGATCTTGAGCATCCGGAGGGAACCCAGACACAGGGAGAAACATGCAAACTCCACACAGAAAGGCCCAGTCTGGCCCAGGAAATGAACATGTGACCATCTTGCTGTGAGGCAGGAGTGCTAGCCACTCAAGAGTGAATACAGGACAACAGATGGAAATGAGCCCATGTCTACAATCCGGCGTGTTTGCAGCATGTGTATCATGTGTGTTCATTAACATCAGAATCAGAATCGGTTTATTGCCATTGTCAATGCACGAAATTCACAAACAGGAACTTGTCTCGGCGTTAAGGTGCAACATAAAACACTGAGCAATAATAAAACAACATATATTCAATCCAAAGGGCATTAAGAAACAATTTAAAATTACTATAGTATAAAATTTAAATAAAATAGGCATTACTATGTACACAAAATTACAGTTAAACCGAAAAGCCAGGGCGACCTTCTGCGGCGCCATCTTGGGTGAAACATGTTTAACATGTTTAACACGTGTTCAGAGTCCTAAACTAGAGGAAAAATACAGTACAGTCATGTTATTTTCAGACATTGTGACTTCTACATGTGCACATCACAAAACTGGGACTACACCTGGACTAGACCAGGGGAGTCCCACAGTGGAGTGTTTTAGGTCTCGTCTTCTTTTGTATGTTCCTGTGTTTTTTATTTATTTTAATGCATCTTACTTATTTATTGCTGTTTCAATGGTTTCATGATTTTGCTCTGATTTGATTTAGCTGGTTTTACTGTTTACATCAAATCGAGCTCTTGTGAAACCTTTTATTCATGTCCAGTATTTGCTCTGTGATGTAATGTGACGAAACACTGGCTCTTATCGTCCGTCTTCACTCAAAAGTGGTGAGTTCAAAGCTGCAATAAGAGATCTAGTCCGAGATATTTATGCTACTCTGAGTAGTAGTAGTTTTGTGTGTTATCTGCTTTTAAATAGCCAAGTTAGTGCGTATTAATTTGTATTTAAGAGTATTTGCCTATTTTTTTTGTCTTTGCACATTAAAGTCATGAGGGACTCGTCTGTTCAGCGTCTAAAGGTTCGTTTCCCATCACCCCTCGCTCCGTGTGCTTACGGTAATGCAAGAGAGTCGCTTTGTAAACATTTATACGTCCAGTGAGACGTTCCACCGCACAGATCCAAACACGCTGTCGTCTGTTTAATAAATCACATTGGCAAAAGGTCAGAAGACTAGATTATTTAGGGAAACTGAAAGTATTTCCACTAAAGTGATGTTCAAACAGTTTGTTTCAACCTGAATGTTTGCAGAAATGAGTAAAAAGCATTGCATTGTGGAAAAAACGGGTTAAGATGCACTTTTATTGAGCTGAAAGTGGAGAGCTTCCCTTTTTAGAGCAACTCTTAAATATAATAAATATATCATATTAAAAAATATATTTACAAGAAAAAGAAGTGATTGTAAAAACAAACACAATAGTATGAAAATATAAATGATGTAAAAGGCACCACTCAGAACACACTTGGGTACAGATAATAATACATGTGCATACAGTCAAAAGCTGTGTAAATGTTAAAGGTGCACTGTGTACAAGAACATTCCTTTGTAGAGCACATTCCAAACATGATGTTTACTAAGATCACATTCCGATCAAAGTCATATATAAAACATTCAGATCATATATAAAACATTCAGACAGACAATGGGCCTGGTCCTGTTCAATAAAGAATAAACAAGGGAAGAAGAAGTCAAAATGCCAAAACATTGAGCTCATAAACCCAACAGAAAACGTATTTGTGCGAAAGGACGTTTTCAGCTGTAAAAGTCGCCAGCGAAGGTAAACTAACGTGTGTGAAGACATCCGCAATCACCGTGGGACGAGATATAACGTCATTGTAACGAACTACATCTAAAATCATCGGTAAAGACCCCCGGCCCTGGTCTTCAGAGGAGCGCGTCCCGTGTGTGTGAGAGGAGGAACAGTCCTTCATCACGGCTGGAGGTGCCCGGGCCTCGCTCCCTGTTCACGTCAGTTCCTTTGACCCGCGCCCCGTCCCAGTCCGGGAAAGTTTAGTCATTTTGCAGTATTTTAGGTTTTTCTTGTCAGGCTGATCTCAGGGAGTAACAACAATTCACCAAGACCAGCGCCAATGCCTCGCCCACTGGAGCTGAGACGAGGTAACTACATCGCTCTGACAAAACTAAAATGAAGATACAGAGATTTATCAAGATGAATGTTGTGTCTATATATACTTGTCACACTTGTTAGGGATGGTCCAAGATGGATATTTTAAGGCAACGTCCGATATTTGGCTTGTTGTTTGGGCTTGATAACCGATACCGATATTAAACTACAATTTATGTTACGTTCACTTGTCTGTTTAACACAAAATAACAACATATATGAATAAAATCACACACAGCCATGTTTAATTAGTGCAATTCTTCTATTTAGATTTGTACTCTTTGGATTGTTCAAAAAACGGGGCCATCCATGCAATTACTTTTACTTGAGTACAAATGATCCATGCTATACAACATTTTTGGACACTTCTTGACGTCTGTTTCCTAAGCAGACCTGACGGCTCCTTCATACTCCTGCTGCTCGTCTTTCGTTTATTTTAAGTACAAAGTAGAACAGCAGCGCGTTCAGGATGAAATAAAAGTTGGTTATGTACAAAACATCGACACCAAAGTGGGAGATAGTTGCGTGAGTGAACCATCAAACAATTGAGGACCGTGTTGGGCAGACAGACACAAATGTACGTGATCACAGCCAGCAGCGCCAAAGACCTCCTCTGGTCAGCCATTGTCGACGATGCCTTTAGGAAACAGCTCACCACGACGGCCAGCGTTAGTAAGAGGTTATACACGTCCACCCCGATCAGAACAGTGTCGCTCACTCGAAACGCAACAATGATTAGAATGAACGGCGGTAGAAAGAGCACTTTACCGACGATGCGTAAGCCGGACCCCCATTTCGGACGACGACAGACGAAGATAATGGAAATCAGGGCCATTTATCAAATGCTGGGACAAGCTGAGCCATCGAAAAGCAAGCCAAAGGTTCGCGCCGCAATGAGACAGAAGTCTGGCTGCTCAGCACAGAGAAGAGACAAGGTCAAAACCCCCACAACGATCCCAAAAATCGCAGTGAAGGCGTCCAAATTGAGAAGAAGCGTGAACAAGATGGGGTGCGTGTTTTGGACGCCTTGGAGATGACTTTCTTTTTGCGCGATCGACAAAAGAAGGGATTGTCCAAAGTTGCGCCGTTGTTTTGCATGGGAACAGAAGGCGTAGATGTAGACGAGTAGACCAAGGACAAAAGGGCCGAGCAGGAGTGGACCCAGCAAACCTGGAGTCGCCGCAACCAAAAACGAGGTCGGCTGTTCAGTATCCATCGTGGAGAGACTTCAACCTGTGAAAAACAAACACCAGATAGAAGTTTTTTGAATGTAAAACTCATTTTAAAAAAGGGACACTGTCTAATTGGTCACGATACTAAAATGTCAAGCTTGATTAAGGAATATACTTAAAACAATGTCCATGTGGCAGCGATGTGTTTCTTTCATTGTTATATCTTTATCTCTGCAGTTTAATATGGCGCATTGCTCGAACAGTGTTGAGCGTTCCACTGAACTGTGGGTCATCTCCGCTCTGCACTTCCGGACAAAGAGTGCATTTGTTTTGTGAATCTCTGGTCCTGATTTTTAAAAATAATGTGCATTATTTTTGGAGATTACGTGTCATTTGTCAGCAAAAGTGTCTTCTCAAATGGAAAAACTAACAATGTCCCTGTTTACAAAGCTAATGAATCCAAATGATACTATTACAAAACGTTTAAAGAAGAATAGATAATACTTACAGGTCAAGTGAGACCAAACTTGAGATATCTTGTCCTGAGATCTTCTGAGATCTTCTGAATGTCTCTGTTTTTCCACCGTGCGTAAACCCAGATGCCCAGATCTTTCTGTCACAAGCGCCACTGGAACAACTCTTGTCATCTATGAATAGAGTCCAATAGACTCCTCTTTAAACCCCGCCCCTTTCTTTCCATTCCTTGTGTGACGACAATGAGGCAAGAACACTGCAAAAAATGATTAGGGTTTTCTAAACTGTATTCTAGTACCAACACTGAAAAAAACGTACAAAGAGAGGGTTCATTTGGAAAAAAATAATATAATGAATAATAAATAAGACTTCTGCAAGGAGACACATACGTTTAATGCCAGACTGCGGAACATTACAGTCAAACAATAACGTTTCTATTGCCACGTTTCCACTGGTTCGCTTAAGCATTTCGGTCCTTAAGTGTCTCCACCGTCTTAAATGAACCATACCGGCCCAAGTATGCGATATATAGTGGGCCGTGAGAGATGCTAGCTTCCAAGTGGGTCTTTTGTTTCTTTACTGAATGCCCTCCCTTCTCTCTCATCCCCATCCTCTCGCTGAGCTGTCTGATAAAGCCAAAACGGGGCAAAAAATCCTTAAAAAACAAAAAAACATTCAGCACCGTATTTCCACTGATGCTAATTTATATGTTGAGCGCACATGCTTAGCAAAACCAGAGCTAGCTAATCACGTTAGCAACAGCTGTTTCCTGTTCATCGACACACGGCACTCGGCAAACGTCGCACAGTGCACCTTTAATTATACTGTAAATATGACTGAACCTCACTGCAAGAGGCCCTACAATAATAAACTTTCAAATTTGTTCTTATTTTTGTTTCTTCATTTTATATTCACGCTCAATTATCCCTCTGATCCCAGCATGCCCAGGAGCAGAGCTAATCATCACACACAGTCGTAATCCAATCAGATCCTCCCGTAATCCAATCACATCCTCCGTAACTGGGCCTCCTTCTTTGGCTGTTACTGTTCTAAATCCATTTGAGGTCTCCATTTTCAGAGCTTCTCCAAGGCCCAGTTTGAGCAGGACCTGCCAGTTTCAGCATTTTTTTATGTTTTTTGTTTGTTTTTGTTGATAAAAAAATTAAAAATAATATATAATATATATATATATATATATATATATATATATATATATATATATATATTTATTATATTATTATTAAAATTTTTTATTATATATATATATATATATATATATATATATATATATATATATATATACTTAAAGGGGTGGGGATATTCATATTATGTTTCAAAACTGAAACAATAATTTTTTTTGCATTAGTTAAGATTTTATTTATGTTTTTAACTGCATTTGTTTATTTCATGGGGGGAATTAATTAATTAAGGCACATATGTGATCTTAAGTGTTCTTGAAATACGTAGAATTCATCATTCATTCATTCATTGTCTACGGCTTGTTCCCATTAGGGGTCGCGGGTGACTGGAGCCTATCCCAGTGCCTTTGGGCCTTAGGCGGGGTACACCCTGGACAGTGGCCAGCTCGTCGCAGGGTTAACACAGAGACATAGACAACCATTCACTCTCACACTCATTAGTTTCAATTTACAGTTGCCAATTGACCAAACACATGCATGTGTTTGGACGGTGGGAGGAAGCCGGAGAACCCGGAGAACCCAGAGAGAACCTGGGGAGGACATGCAGACTCCACCCAGAGAGATCATGTGATGTGATGTTCGCCCAGGATATCGAACCCATGATCTCCTTCTTGAGAGCTCAAACAGAAGTTTGTCCAGTCCTTGATCGTCACTCCAAAGATATCCATTGATTGTGTCCATGGCAGGAGTTCTGAGGTCCAAATATGGTATATAGTTCTAAAATTGAGTGGGAATCTGACAGAATTTCCCCAAACTTCAGCCTGTGCTTTAACAAACACTTCTCCAATAATAATAATACCTTATAAGCAAACTAAGCAGCTGATGAATGAAAGCGTGTGAGTGAGTGAATGCAGGGCAATGGATGCAATTCATCCCATGGCTACAATCCAGCGTGTTTGTAATTAACATGCGTTGTCCCGACGAAATAAAACTATGAGTAAGAATAACAACAGAAGTATCAGTACTGTTAAAAGTGTATTTCAATACAATAAGAGTTCTGCATTTTTCTGCTGAACAAGAACTAAAATCAGGACTAAATTTGAGACTAAAACACTGATAAATGCTCTTTTTAATTGTGAAATTTAAATCTGTAGTACAGTAAAACTGACTATTCCTCGGTCTGGACTCTCTGAAGCCGGATCTCCAGCTTTTTGAGTCTGACTTTGACTTCACACGATCCGAGCCTCAGCAGTCTTGCTTAAGTTTGTTCAAGACGGACCTTCAGAGGAGCAGGTTTTCTGAAAGATCCCCCACACTGGTCAGACCTACAGATTTGCTCTTTAGGGCAGCAGATTTGAATATGTCTCCAATAATCCAACCCAAATCTAAAAGTCTTCCCACACTCTTCACAGACAAATGTCTTTTCTGCCGTGTGGACTCTCATATGTGATACTCAGATGTTTAACCTGGAATATGTCTTCTCACTAAGATCACAGCTCAATAGTTTTTCTCCAATGCTAATTTCCTTAACTCACATTCCTCCTTCAGTGTGAAGCTCAGGTCTTCTCCTGTAATATTGTCCACATTCAAGAATATCTTCAAAATCCAAAATCAACTCTATTCTGTCCTATTTTCCCTGAAACTTCTCCAAACAATTTACAATCGTTGCTATAAATGCAAGAAAACGTTAAGATAATATAAGAGAACCTTCATTTGTCCCACAATGGGGACAGTGTTGTAACACAGATAAGAACGGAAGTGGAATAATAAAAAACAAGTGTCGCCCCCTGCAGGACACTGTCCGCTCTGGAGAGCAGCTTCAGTGACAGACTGATCCACCCTCGCTCTGTGAAGGAGAGGTTCCACAGCTCTTTCCTTCTGCTGCTGTCAGACTTTACTACAAACACTGTTAGTCCTGAACGTGTCATTCAGCTTTCATAATCACGTGCAATACTGTCATACTCCTGTGCAATACTGTTATACTCCTGTGCAATACTGTCATACTCCTGTGCAATACTGTTATACTCCTGTGCAATACTGTCATACTCCTGTGCAATGCTGTTATACCCCTGTGCAATACTGTTATACCCCTGTGCAATACTGTTATACTCCTGCAATACTGTCATACTCCTGTGCAATACTGTCATACTCCTGTGCAATACTGTCATACTCCTGTGCAATACTGTCATACTCCTGTGCAATACTGTCATACTCCTGTGCAATGCTGTTATACCCCTGTGCAATACTGTTATACTCCTGTGCAATACTCTTATACTCCTGTGCAATACTCTTATACTCCTGTGCAATACTGTCATACTCCTGTGCAATACTGTTATACTCCTGTGCAATACTGTCATACTCCTGTGCAATACTGTCATACTCCTGTGCAATGCTGTTATACCCCTGTGCAATACTGTTATACTCCTGGGCAATACTGTTATACTCCTGCAATACTGTTATACTCCTGTGCATACAATGACATAATGTCATTCATCCCTTTGCACTATTTTCTGTCCAGATGACAGCTGTAAATAAGAGTGTTATTATTAATAAGATTATAAGAGTTTTCTTTTTTTCTAAGTTATTCTGTTTTTATAAGAGTTTTCTTTTTCTAAGTTATCTGTTTTTATTATTATACCTCTGCATAATCTGCTTCTGTACCCTTTGTTGCAACCCTGGAATTTCCCCACTGTGGGATGAATAAAAGTGATCTTATTCTTATGTAACCACAGATTAATAATATAAATAAACATTGATGTGACTGTTTGACAACAGATGGGCCCATGGCGACAGTCTGTGTTGAAGTGATTTTAATGTAACACTATAACAAAGTCCTTTCAACGGTTTTCCCTCAGGATTATCTCATTTTACACTTTTGGTGGTTAACAATAGCGAACAGATTTGCAGTGTTTGGCATGAAGATGACTTCAAGTTAAACCGGTTTAAGTTCAGACGTTACTGATAAAACTGAATGAGCCAAACAAAATCTTCATCACAAACTCAAAAGATATAATAGGATACACATATATATATAAAATAATGATAGTAATGTAAGATAAGTGATAATAAGTTATTATATATAGAGAGACACACATATACCTACACACATACATATTCTATAATAATTGTATAACATGCGCTGTTCCTAACAAATAAACTAATAATAATAATCACTGAAGGTACCTGATGTCATTGACCTCCTTTGACCCGTGCCCCGCCCATGAACATTATTTATTTGGCTGTATTTTTTATTTATTTTTTGTCAGGTCCGTCAGGCTGACCTCAGACCAGTGCCAGTTCTGAAAATGTCTCGCCGCCGCAGCTGAGACAAGGTAAATACAAGTATACAAATACAAATGCACTAAAAGAAGTGTTTTATTGTAACATTTTGATAAAGCTGTGGCCGATACCAAATGAGGTTTTTATTGCATATTATATTGAAGAGAGAGCCTGGTATGATGTAACAAATAAGCACAGTAAGTCAAAAAGGTATATGCAATTTATTGAATCAAAAAGAAAGGTAAAAACAAAATATAACTGAAGCCCCAATTAAACAAAATGAAGGTTAAAATGGAACTCCGCGCTCTCCAGCAAGACACAATCGTCCTCTCTTCCCCAATTGGATCGTGATCGGGGGACGACCTGGACACAGGGCAGAGGGCAGGGGGCAACCACCAGCACCGGCCTCATCTTGTGAGACACACGCGACCTCTGCCCTCTGCCATGTGTGTCGTCTTGTTGTTCTCGTGTGGTTCTTCCCGCCTGCACGCAGACACCCGCGCTCCTCACCCCTTCACCCGCTCCATGCTGTGGCCACACGGCTGCTCGGCCGTTACTCCGCCGCTCCCGAGTCTTATCCTTATCGTTTCTATTCCCGCGGGCCGCCACGTGCCACACCGATTACCCAGGGTCCGCGTTACCCCCGTGTCACTACCGCTCTCGCATCCCCTTAATCTGGTGTGGTTTCTCAAGGTGTTGGTCGAGGTGGTTGGGTAGCAGAAGAAGAACTCGTTGACGCCAGCTTCTGTATGTTAAAATGAGTTTATTACAGACAGCAGCATCATCACAGACCGTGCACTGGTCTGCGAGCCTCAAACACCAAATCTGGAGACTCCTCGAATCTAGATTAACCCAAGATTAGATATGATAGAACAACCCCTTTCACAGGTAGCCCCCTCCAGTTGTCTGCCCTTTGACCTCTCTTAACGCTTATCAGCTGTCCAGCCCCCAACCCCCAACGGAAAACCACTTCTTTCCTACTTTCCCAAGGTGAGTAAGTAAACACAGTTCTGTCCTAGCAGATTCCTCATTGACTAACGCAGACGTGCTGATTGCGACCTGGGCAGGGATATAAGTTCACAGGTCGTCACTAGGCAACAAGCTGGGAGACATGCACAAAAGTAAAACACTGCCACATAAAAACACCATCCCACTTGGCCACATATGTCTCTCAAGATGTTGTGTCTATACATATGACTACAGACTACAATTCCAATATGTGACGGATATTAATATTTTGGGAAACTCTCAGACATCCCCGATAACCGATACCCCATCCCCGGCACTTGTACATGTAATTGAGCGCAGTTTTATCCATGCAAAGTTTTCCGTACTATTTCCTGCCTCTGTTTTTTGGACACTTCCTGACTTCGCAGACCTGACGGCTCCTTCATACTCCTGCTGCTCTTCTTCGTTTATCTTATGTACAAAGTAGAACATCAGCGCGTTCAGGATGAAATAAAAATTGGTTATGTACAAAACATCGACACTGAGTGGGAAATACTCGCGTGAATGAAACATCAAACAATTGAGGACCGTGTTGGGCAGACAGACAAAAATGTACGTGATCACAGCCAGCAGCGCCAAAGACCTCCTCTGGACCTCCATTGTCGACGATGCCTTTAGGAAACAGCTCACCACGACTGCCAGCATTAGCGAGAAGTTAAACACACCCATTACGATCATAATGCTGTCGCCAAGTTGATAAACACTCATGACTAAAATGAACAGTGGTAGATTGAGCGCTTTACCGACGATGAGTAGGGTAGACCCCCATTCTGGACGACAGATGACGAGAATGGAAATCAGGGCCGTTATCAAATGTTCGGACAAGCTGAGCCATCGAAAATAAACCCAAAGGTTCGCAAAATTCCGGACACCGATGAGTTGCAGCTCAAAACAGAAGGCGCCTAGGACGTAAACTCCAAAAGTGATCCCAAAAATCGCAGCGAAGGCGTCCAGAACGAGGAGCATAGACAAGGTGGGGTGCATGCTTTGGACGCCTTGGAGATCAGTCTCCTTTTGTTTGATCGACAAAAGAAGGGATCGTCCAAAGTTGCACCGTTGTTGTGCATGGGAACAGAAGGTGTAGATGTAGATGAGTAGACCAAGGACAAAAGGAACGAGCAGGAGTGGACCCATCAAACCTGGAGTCGCCGCAACCAAAAACGAGGTCGGCTGTTCAGTTACCATCGTGGAGAGACTTCCACCTGTGAAAAACAAACACCAGTTAGAAGTTTTGATGCGGTGCCGCCTCTCTAAACTCCCTTTAGAAAAGATGCACTGTGTAATAGTGTCACCATACTCAAATGTCAAGCTCGATTAAGGAATATAGTTGCTGTAAAACAACTTGCAGAAACTTGTTTCCGACAAAATGTTCTTGAACTATATTTGTCTGGACCAACAGTGCTTTTGTTTTTTATTAATTGGAAATTTGTTCAGTGTCACCAAAAGTGTCACTGTTTACAAAGCTAATTAATCCAAATTATACTCAAGTTACGCAAATTCCAAGAATAAATGATACTTACAGGTCAATTAAGGTCAAACTTTAATATCTTCCGGAGCTCTAGTGAGTTTCTCCACGGTGCATATGCACAGATGCCGGAATCATTCTGTCACCAGCTCCACTGGAGCAACTGGAACATTAATAATCTATGATTAGACTCCGCCCATTTCTCACTGTTCCTTGACTGTGCATGATAAAATCAGAATCATATAATAGTTGTATAAGGGTTATGTAAATCAATACACAGCAACAATCTAAAATAACAACAATCTTTGCCTGGGGGCGTCACTTAACTGCACAGAGGCACATACGTCCCAGTGAAACAATAATATATAATATATCTATAGCCATGATTCCACTGGTTCGCTTTAGCTTAGCCTTTTGTCGCGGTTTTTAAGTGTTTAAGAGACTTCTCCGAGGCTTTTTGTCGGATGCAGGTGTTCGTGGCTCAACATTTAGGAGCGGATAAGTTGCTTGCGCTTATTCTTCACTCAACGAAATACATTGCAATCGCCTTGTGTTGTAATTAACTCTAATTGGCCTTCCACCAATCAAATGCCCAAAACGTCAGCTTGGCTCGTCCGCGATGGCACCTATAGAAGGGTATGGACAGAATAAGGGCAACATATTTGCTCTCCTTTCTCCCATATGAACACAGCTTCAAGTTGTTTGCAACTTTTTCCAATTGAAACTCGTATTTCCAGTTCAGACGACGCCACACGAAAGCACCGTGAGTTTGCCCATTTCATGTTAATGTTTTAAAATGTGTGTCCAAAGAATTCTGAGGGACAACAACAACTGATCTGAGTGCCACATTTTAGCCCCCAGGTCGTGGTTTGGACATACACTGGTTTAATGTGACAAACAAAGGCTTTCTTCGGCAGACAAGTCTTCGTCGTGCCAGAATCCGTCCGTTCCCGTCGTCTGGAACCCACGCTTGTTTTCCGGTTCTCCTCCCACCCAGTTCCTGTGCTCCAGACCTGCCTTTCCAGCCGACGCGTCATCAAATCTGGACTGGGACCGTGTGGCCAGGTCATCCGGGAGTCCGAACCACGCCGCTCCAAAGGGGTTTTCCACAGCCGCTCTCTGCAGTCGGTTTAGCGGCGTTTCGTTGGAGACGGCCAATCGTGTAGTGGCTTCTGCATGGGACAGCGCGACTCGGGATTGAAAATAAACTCAAGACAGGCTGACCGTAAACAGGTCGAGAGGGCGAAGAAATCCCTGTCAATTCAACTATTTAGAAAGTCAATTTGTTAGTTAAATCAAGATTTCCCAGAGGCCAGCATTTGCATGTATTTTGGAACTGTTGCTCAGAAATATTGTAGCCTCACTGTACACCTGATGGATTATTCACTCCTCGTACCTGCACTTCTGGCATCAGGTATCCTGGTTTAAGTGAAATATTAATACTCGTGTCTCTCAGGACTTTTAAGAAAGTTTCTATGATAACCCAACTCAATTTCCACGCCTTCCACTAATCTCTGGCATACTTTAAGAAGCCTTTCATCACAAAGAGTACAACTTTCGCACCGAACCTTTATAACATTAGCACCCATGATGGGATAGAATTTATCACAAATGTTACCTCCGTTTACTCGCACTACATTGTTTTATCTTCAACTGTTGTTACCTATTTAGCCCCTTTCGATCGTTTTAGCCCTTTATCCGTTCAGTCCTGGTAGTCCTGTAACCCGCAAGTCCTGGATTTATCCTGTCAACCTGTTCAGTCCTGGTTTTTTAGTCTGTTATCCTGTTATCCTGGTTACCCTCTGGTATCCTGTTTAGTATCTCTGAGTTAGTCTCGTCCACCTGTTTAGCCTGTTTAGTCCGTTAATCCATTAGTCTGTAGTCCTGGATTCAGATCTGTTTCAGCCCTGATGTTCACCGGTTACTCAGTATTACGTATATTTTATAAGACCGAAAGCTAAATCAACAGTTACCAAAACATAGAAGACAGGACATCTTATCCACCAGTCACCATAGTTCAGGATAAATAAATAACAGAACTCTAGCTTCAGCACCTCTCTATGTTTTACAGAACAAAGTCCAAGCCGTTCAAAATTTACATAAAGATCCATTCAATCTCGCCTGCAAGTTTGTCCCAATCCTATGAATTTGAGAATAATCTTAATCACTAAGGATTATCCTGGTGTCAACGTGTCAACCTCGTTACCCTGGATTTAGTCCTGTTTAGTCCTGTTTATCCTGGTTCAAGACCTGCGTTTAGTCCCTGGTCAGTCGAAGTATACCCTGTCAGTCCTGTTCACATCCTGTCAGCCCCCTGGTTCACCCTTTTAGATTCCTGTTAGTCCGGTTTAGTCCTGGTTCAGTCCTGGTTCAGTCCGGGTTAGTCCTGGTTCAGTCCTGGTTCAGTCCTGTTCAGTCCGGGTTTAGTCTGGTTTAGTCCTGGTTCAGTCCAGGTTCAGTCCAGGTTCAGTCCAGTTTAGTCCTGGTTAGTCCTGGTTTAGACCTGTTCATTTAGTCCTGGTTCAGACCTGGTTTAGCCCTGATTTAGTCCTGGTTAAGCCCTGGTTTAGACCTGATTTAGCCCTGGTTCAGTCTGGTTAGTCCTGGTTTAGTCCTGGTTTAGTCCTGGTTTAGTCCTGGTTTAGTCCTGGTTCAGTTCTGGTTCAGTCCTGGTTTCAGTCCTGGTTTAGTCCTGGTTTAGTCCTGGTTTAGTCCTGGTTTTCCTGGTTCAGGCCTGGTTTAACCCTGGTTCAGACCTGGTTCAGGCCTGGTTCAGGCCTGGTTTAGTCCTGGTTTAGTCCTGGTTCAGGCCTGGTTCAGGCCTGGTTCAGACTTGGTTCAGCCCTGGTTTAACCCTGGTTTCAGTCCTGGTTTAACCCTGGTTCAGACCTGGTTCAGACCTTCTTGGTTTGGTCCACATGAGACCAAGTGTTTGAGATGTTTTCCACAGAGTTAAAAAACAAACTCAGGAAATGGACTCAGAGAAGAGCTGACGCTGCCCCCTAGCGGCGGCCGTGTTATGTTCCCCATTTTAGACCGTGAGTTTGAAACTGTTGGAGAGACAAACACAGACAATAATCATGAAGACAAAACAGAAGTCTCATTGAAGTCGGCACAAAGGACTCGACTGGACTGAGCGTGCACGTGCTCGTGCTCGTGCAGTCATGTGACCGCACGAGCCTTCAGCGTGAACACACAAACCGTGGAAGTGGCGGCGCTGCAGCGTGATTCATCATTTCATTCATCTTCAGCAATGTTTACGTGTCCGAAGTGTCTTGCTCATGTTGTGTAACGTGAGACAGTGAGGACCAGAGGTGGACCAGAGCTGGACCAGAGGTGGACCAGAGTGGACCAGAGCTGGACCAAACTGGACAGAGCTGGACCAAGCTGGAGAGCTGGACCAGAGCTGGACCAGAGCAGAGGGTTCTCAGTCACACTTGTGGAGCTCTTCAGAACTTTCCCCTCTGAACTGACTCTGGATGGTTTGTATTTGTACTTCCTGTGTGTTTTTTACACTTCCTTCAGAGCTTTATTGTACTCGCGTTACTTTAAGGCGTCACAGGGTCCGAGGCTGGACACAGGCGCCTTACGTGCAGGACCCCGCTGACCTGTTGGGGGCAGTGTTTCATTGTACTGTCAAATAAATAAAGAGAGAAATGGTCACTTTATGTACGAACTTTCAAGTTTGTGATCAATTCTTTCGACTTAATTTGACAAAAACAGAATGAAACTGCATTTTGCTCATTCTGCCACAGCACATATGCCAGGCTCCGCAGTGTCGTGAGTTCGAGTCCCAACACTGACGATTGACTGCGTGTCCTCCCCTCTCTTTGTGTACTTTTTGTGTAGCAACGGATCACGCTCATTCTGAGGTGTTTGGACGTTTGTCTTTTTTCTGCTGCTCCTGAGGGACCATCTGGAGAGTGTGGGACTGCAGTGTGGGGACCTGCAGTGTGGGGACCTATGTCTAGTTGTTGACCTGCAGTACCTCTGGACTTCTGCAGATCGTTGTGTCGCGAACCTGCAGTGTGATGTTGAGTCATGTGGGTCCTGGACCTGCAGTGTGGGGACCTGCAGTGTGGCTCCTGGACCTGCAGTGTGGGGACCTGCAGTGTGGGGACCTGCAGTGTGGGGACCTGCAGTGTGTGGAACCCCGCAGTGTGTGGAACCCCCCAGGGCACTGTCCTTGCACCCTTCCTCTTCACACACTTCAGACACGACAGCTGCGTCCTACAGGAGTGCTCGGACTACTCTGCCATCATCGGACTCATCATGGACGACGCAGAGGACTGATGCTGGAACCACCTCCTCATCCACGCCGGGAAGACCAAGCGGATGGGGGTGGGCTTCTACTGCCCCCTCACCAGTGAACATCCAGGGTACAAGTACCTGGCGATCATCTGAACCACAAACTGGACTGGACTCACCACACAGACCGTACAGGACGGGCCAGAGCAGGGGGAGGGGCCACTCTGAGGACCTTTCAACGTCACTATGAAGAGGCGGGGCTTATCACTGTGACCACCACCGTCACCAGTAATGTTGCATTTGAAATATATTTTGATTTGCATTGTACAAACTCTTGAACGACACATTAAGAAGTCAACGTTGAAGAAAATACATTTAATGATGTAAACAATGACTTTCACCCAACACAAAATCACACTTCAATACAACGGTCAGAAAACAATACAAAAGTAGAAAACTGTGTAAAACTTTAATGTTCCTTCAATATTTGTATCGTGTCATAATAATAATAATAATAATAATAATAATAATAATAATAATGTATTTCAGTCATATACACACACCTTCATTTAACCTGTACGACACTTCATTTGTGTACTGGCCACACACAGTTCCTTCATGTGTCAAACGTGACTAATAGTGTTTTTCCCGTTCTCACATCCGGCAGTAAACGATGAAACAAGGCGTGACACTGCAACGTCACCACCAGATGTCAGCAAAGAGCTTCATTTGGAGTATGTTCCAAATGCACTCGGTTTGGGTGATTTTACAGACAATTATTCAATCAAACGTGGATCACACATTTGAACCTTTTTCAGCAGCTTCTGAGAGGCCACACGTCACTGTGATTGGTTCAATCCACCTGTCACTCACTTGACAGAGGCTGACCAACATTCCTGCCTTCATTTTTGCTACTGTGACTCTCAAATGAGCTTCATACGGTAACATGGAAACTGAAAGTAGTTTGCTGTATCTCCAAATGTTCAGGGGTTAGCTAGCTTTCTGCTAACAGCAGGGGGAGATAAAGGACACTTAAACCAGCTCGCTCGCTGTGACATCATCTGCATAACTCTGTCTCAGGGCTCGGATCACACGCCCAAACCAAACATGACCTTTTCTACTCGAGGATGCCGGCGCTGCTGAGGAAGATCTCGTCAGAAGGTCGGAGGTTGGTCACATCGTAGGGTCCGGATCCTGTTCCTGATTGGACAAAGAGGTCGGAGGGGGCGGAGCCTGAGGCCTGAAGGATGAATTGCTGCAGGTTACACTGTCTCAGGTCTTTATTCAGCTCCTCCAACAGCTGTACCTGCATCTGCGGGGGGACGCAGAGTTACAGGTACTGTCAGTTCAGTACTGTCAGTTACGGGTTACGGTATTCAGCTCCTCCAACAGCAGTTACAGGTACCTGCATCTGCGGGTCAGTTACAGGACGTCAGAGTTACAGGTACTGTCAGTTACAGGTACTGTCAGTTACAGGTACGGTCAGTTACAGGTACAGGGTCAGTTACAGGTACTGTCAGTTACAGGTACGGTCAGTTACAGGTACGGTCAGTTACAGGTACGGTCAGTTACAGGTACTGTCAGTTACAGGTACTGTTCAGATGTACTGTCAGTTACAGGTAGTTACAGGTACAGTCAGTACAGGTACCCAGTTACAGGTTGTCAGTTACAGGTACTGTCAGGAAGGCAGTTACAGGTACTGTCAGTACAGGTAAGGGGTCAGGTATTACTTCAGTACCAGTTACAGGTACGGTCAGTACAGGTACAGGTACTGTCAGTTACAGGTACGTCAGGTACTGTCAGTCATACAGTACTGTCAGTTACAGTACAGGTACGGTCAGTTACGGTTACAGTACGGTCAGTTACAGGTTACGGTCAGTTACAGGTACGGTACAGTCAGTTACAGTACTGTCATTACAGGTACGGTCAGTTACAGGTACTGTAGTTACAGTACGGTCAGTTACAGTTACGTACGTCAGTTACAGTTACTACAGTACTGTCAGTTACAGGTACGGTCAGTTACAG
This sequence comes from Chaenogobius annularis, assembly GCA_015082035.1. NCBI lineage: Eukaryota > Metazoa > Chordata > Actinopteri > Gobiiformes > Gobiidae > Chaenogobius > Chaenogobius annularis. Next base: position 43,307 of record BJKM01001209.1, on the reverse strand, counting down.
GTACTGTCAGTTACAGATGTACTGTCAGTTACAGGTACTGTCAGTTACAGGTACGGTCAGTTACAGGTACTGTCAGTTACAGGTACAGTCAGGTTACAGGTACGGTCAGTTACAGTACTGTCAGTTACAGATGTACTGTCAGTTACAGGTACTGTCAGTACAGGTACTGTCAGTTACAGGTACTGTCAGTTACAGGTACGCGTCCAGTTACAGGTACGGTCAGTACAGGTACTGTCAGTTACAGGTACAGTCAGTTACAGATGTACTGTCAGTTACAAACGTACAGTTACAGTCAGTACAGGTACAGGTACAGTCAGTTACAGGTACTGTCAGTTACAGTACAGTCAGTTACAGGTACTGTCAGTTACAGGTACTGTCAGTTACAGGTACGGTCAGTTACAGGTACGTCAGTTACAGGTACTGTCAGTTACAGTACTGTCAGTTACAGGTACTGTCAGGTTACTGTCAGTTACAGATGTACTGTCAGTACAGGGTGTCAGTTACAGGTACTGTCAGTTTACAGTACGGTCAGTTACTGTCAGTTTACTGTCAGTTACAGGTACGGTCACAGTACTGTCAGTTACAGTCAGTACAGGTACTGTCAGTTACACACGGTCAGTACAGGTTCAGTTACAGGTACTGTCAGTTACAGGTACTGTCAGTTACAGTACTGTCAGTACAGGTACTGTCAGTACAGGTACTGTCAGTTACAGGTACTGTCAGTTACAGATGTACTGTCAGTTACAGGTACAGTCAGTACAACTGTCCAGTTACAGGTACTGTCAGTTTACAGACGTACTGTCAGTTACAGCTGTACTACTCTTGATTTACCAGTGACTCTTCGATCTTCCTCTTCTTCACTTTTGGGTAATGACCAAAGGGTCATTGAAGTTGAGGTTTCTGATGTCGGTAAGACTTTAGTGACCCCAAAGACCCCCTTTCACGCGTTACTCAGATCAATACGGCTGTTGGGCTGAACGAAGCCGAATTGAGGCGTTTCTGCACTGGTTTATGGATGTTCTATCTGATGACCAGAGCCTCAGCGCAGCCTCACCCTCATCTTTCTGTCCGCGTTGTGCATCTCCCTCCTGGTCTGCTCCAGCGCGCTGCAGTGATCCCCTCTCCCTGCTGGTGGCGCTGGTTCAGCTCGTGCTCCAGGGGCCGGAGAGCCTGCTCGGTCTGCCTCTGCGTGTCCGTCTGAAGGTTCTGGGAGCGGGTGAGGAGCGAGGACAAGCGCTGGGTCTGATGGTGCACGGACCACTGCAGCTGCTCCAGGCGAACGCTCAGATCTGGAACACAGAGCCGGACTGTACAGGAAATGCCCCCTTAACTTCCTCTGAAGGTCTTCCATAATCAACCAACATCAGATGGAAATATTAATGGTTTAAGTCTTTATAACAAAATAATACAACATTTTTGAGTTTGTTTCTGTCACTTTCCCAAAAACAAAAAGGATAAACTTGTGTTGTTCAGTGCATGTTTGAAGAAAGAGTATTATTACTATTATTATTATTATTATTGACCAGGAAAGTCCCCTTGAGCTTTTTCGGGGGGGAGGAGCCTATTGTACATGTGTAAGTGGGAGGAGCCTATTCTACATGTTTTTTTAGTGGGAGGAGCCTATTCTACATATTTTTTGTGGGAGAAGCCTATTGCACATGTTTTAAGTGGGAGGAGCCTATTGCACATGTTTTAAGTGGGAGCCCTGCACATGTTTTAAGTGGGAGGAGCCTATTGCACATGTTTTAAGTGGGAGGAGCCTATTGCACATGTTTTAAGTGGGGAGGAGCCTATTGCAACATGTGTTTAAGTTGGAGGAGCCTATTGCACATGTTTAAAGTGGGAGGAGCCTATTGCACATGCTTTAGTGGGAGGAGCCTATTGCACATGCTTTAGTGGGAGGAGCCTATTGCACATGTTTTTAAGTGGGAGGAGCCCTATTGCACATGTTTTTAAGTGGGAGGAGCCTATTGCACATGTTTTTAAGTGGGAGGAGCCTATTGCAACATGTGTTTAAGTGGGAGGAGCCCTATTGCACATGTTTAAGTGGGAGGAGCCTATTGCACATGTTTAAGTGGCGAGGAGCCTATTGCACATGCTTTAGTGGAGGAGCCTATTGCACATGTTTAAGTGGAGGAGCCTATTGTACATGTTTTAGCGGGAGGAGCCTATTGTACATGTTTTAGCGGAGGAGCCTATTGTACATGTTTTAGTGGGAGGAGCCTATTGCACATGTTTAAGTGGGAGGAGCCTATTGTACATGTTTTAGTGGGAGGAGCCTATTGCACATGTTTTAGTGGGAGGAGCCTATTGTACATGGAGGAAACTGGAGGAGACCTACGCAGACACGGGGAGAACATGCAAAAACGCCCCAAAGCCTAATATTAAAGATGAAACTGTTTATTTCCTTAATGTGACCAGACTCAGAGGAGGTCTTTGGTGCCAACATCTCGTCCACGCTCTCGAGTCTGTTTTTACCTTTGGCTCTGTGGTTCTCCTCCTCCAGCTGCTGCCTCCAGTACTGCTCCTCTGCTGCAGCTCCCTCCTCATTCCTGCCTCTGCCCTTTCCTCCCAGAGCCTCCAGCTGCTCCCTTCAGCTCCAGCTCTGGCCCCGCCCCGTGGTCCAGGTTCCGTTCTGACTCCTGGGACCGCCTCTCCTGCTCCTCGATGCTCTCCTCCAGCTCCTGAATGGTCCTGGCCTGTTGCAGCAGCCGCAGATAAACCTCCTCCTTCTGCGCGCAGACGGAGGGAGGCGGCGGCTGCAGGTGAACCTCCTTCTGCGCAGACGGAGCGGGAGGCGGCGGCTGCAGGTGAACCTCCTTCTGCGCCTACGCAGACGGAGCGGGAGGCGGCGGCTGCAGGTGAACCTCCTTCTGCGCAGACGGAGCGGGAGGCGGCGGCTGCAGTCGAAACCTCCTTCTGCGCAGACGGAGCGGGAGGCGCCTTGGCTCTGCTCTGTCTCGGATACGTCCCGTACAGCGAGCCGGGTTCCGCGTCCGTGCTGCGCCTGGGGGGAGCGGGTCCGGCGTGCTGGTCCGGGGACGCCGCCTGGCCCCCGGCGAGGGCTTCTGGTCGTACAGGGGGCTCGCGGAGGCCCGGTCCTGCGCAGGATGAAGCGGGCGTGGGCAGAGTCCGGGCCCAGGTTCCAGAGCTCCCGCAGCGGGCACTGGTCTTTGAGCAGCTGCTGCTCGGAGCCGCGGTGCTTCAGGGTCAAGACGTAGCGACCGGTTTGACCTGAGCCACAGTGACAGAGAACGAGGCGGCGTTCAGTTCTATTTTTACACAAACATTAAATCTGTCCTCTGAAGTGTGCGAGGCGTGGCATCAGGAGGAGACACTTCAAGTCTTTTAGTGTTTCATTTCCTCTAAACGAAATGAGGAAGTGAAGTTAAATCTGCCTCGCTCCAAATCTGCCTCATTTTGGCAGTTTCAGGGTCTTTCAGGGTCTTTCTTTCAGGGTCTTTCAGGTCTTTCAGGGTCTTTAGGGAGGATAAGACATTTGACTTTGACCCCCTCGTGACCTTTGATAAACGGTTGTTCGGGGGTCAAAGTGGAAACGTCTAAAAAGATGTTTAGATAAAACAGAGTTGGAACAGACCGATGTCCTGAGCGAGCGCGATGACGACGTCCTGACATCTGGTGCTCTGGGACACGCCACACACGACCCTGAGAGAGCCCTCCACCCACACGGGAAGCTCCATCGCTCTGCTCCTGGAGGAGACAAGAAGGTCATGTACACGTCCTGAAGAAGAGCAGAGAACAGCACCCTGTGAACGGAGCAGTGTGGAGAAGACAAGAAGGTCATGTACACGTCCTGAAGAAGAGCAGAGGAACAGCACCCTGTGAATGGAGAACAACTTGAGAAGAGCAGATGTGAGGCTCAGACATGGAGGTGTTCATGTCCCAGGAGGAGACCAGGACCCAGGTCTGAGACACATGAGAGTCTCTGTGGAGCAGTGTCTGGGGAGGGGAAGTCTGATGATCCTCTCTCCAGGAGCGTCTGGACTGCAGCGTGTGAATGTTCTGAGCCTGGATGTTTGGGCCGCGGGCCGAACGTTCGGGCCGGGCCGCGGGCCGAACATAATGTAAAACAATAAAACCACAACAAATCAAATAAATAAAATATATGTCAATGGCATAGTTTCTTTGTGGGCACATCTGCAGCAGGAACAGGAACGTGGATCAGCACATTCTCAGAACATTTCTGGTTTAAGCTGATCTCAGTGACTCATGTTCGTCTTCATGTGAGAGTGACAGGAATGTGGACGGACAGGAGCGCACAGTGACATCACACGCCAACAGCCAATCACAGACGAGGAACTGATACATGTGAGAAACAAGTTTCAAACATCTCCAACAAAAACAGTCAAACACAAACTTCAAACTCAATATTACACGTATACACAATATACACGATATACACAACATACACAAATACACAATATACACGATATACACAACATACACACATATACATACACAATATACACAATACACGATATACACATATAACACAATATACACGATATACACAACATACACAACATACACAATATACACAATATACACAATCTAAACCAGGTCAACAGCGTTAATCCAAAGGTCTAAACACACTAAAGCAGAGCTCCAACACAAACTAAACCTCGTGTGAAGATGTGTCAAATGTTCCGTACTCACTGTTTTGTTCAGTAGAACCTGACACTGCGGAACATTCCCATGTGATCGCCCATAAAGTGAGATGATCAATGGAGACGATCGGCTTCACCCGCAGTCAACTTCTGTCAGAGCGAGAGTGGGAGAGGAGAGAGAGGGAGAGGGAGGGAGGGAGGGGGAGGAGGGGGAGGAGGGAGGAGTGGGGAGGGAGGGGGAGGAGAGAGAGGAGAGGGGGAGAGAGGAGGGAAGGGAGAGGAGCGGAGGGAGGAGGGAGGAGGAGGGGAGGAGAGGGAGAGAGGGAGGGGGAGGGAGGGGAGAGAGAGCGGGAGGGAGGGAGGAGAGGGAGGGAGGGAGGGGAGGAGGGAGGAGAGAGGAGGGAGGGGAGGGAGAGAGGGAGGGAGGAGAGAGGGAGGAGAGAGGGAGAGGGGAGAGAGGGAGGGGAGGGAGAGGGAGGAGAGAGAGAGGGGAGAGAGGGAGGGGGAGGGAGAGGGAGGAGAGAGGAGGGGAGAGAAGGGGAGGAGAGAGGGAGGAGAGAGGGAAGGAGGAGGAGGGAGAGAGGAGGGGGAGGGAGGAGGGAGGGGGAGGGGGAGGAGGAAGGGGAGGAGAGAGGGAAGGAAGAGAGGAGGGAGGGGAGAGAGGGAGGAGAGGGGAGGAGAGAGGGAGGAGAGGGAGGAGAGAGGGAGGGAGGGGGAGGGAGAGGGAGGAGAGGAGAGGGAGGGAGAGAGGAGGGAGAGGAGGGAGAGAGGGAGGAGAGGGAGAGAGGAGGAGAGAGGGAGGAGGAGAGAGGGAGGGAGGGGGGGGAGGGAGAGAGGAGGGAGAGGGAGGAGAGGGGAGGGGAGGGGGAGGAGAGGAGGAGAGAGGAGGAGAGAGGGAGGAGAGGAGGGAGGGAGGGGAGGGGAGGGAGGGAGAGGGAGGGAGGGAGGGAGGAGGGAGGGAGGAGGGGGAGGGGGAGAGAAGGAGGGAGGAGAGGGAGGAGAGGAGGAGGAGGGGAGGAGGAGGGAGGAGGAGGGGGGAGGGAGAAGGAATGCAGCCCCTCTGTCTCTCCCTCTCTCTCTCCTCCTGCCTGAGGGAGTGATCTCCTGCCTGAGGGAGTGGCCTCTCCTGCCTGAGGGAGTGGCCTCCTGCCTGAGAGGGGCCTCCTGCCTGAGGGAGTGGTTCAAATAGACCATGTCCAGGGTGAGAAGGGTCAGCTGTGATCCGACCTGCTCGTCCCAGAGCCCTGGAGACGTACAGGTCCTGCAGAGATGGAAGTCTGCAGCCTCAGCTGGAGCTTCTTGATGAGGGAGCTGATGGAGGGCTCCCACTTGAGGCATTGCTCCAGGTTTGAGCTCCAGGTTGAGCTCCATTTGAGCTCCAGAGTTGACCAGGTTGTTACCGTGGCACCAGGACACCAGCCGGTCCATCCCGGTCCTGAGCCAGTTGGGGGTGTCGTCGTCCGCAAACTTGATCAGTTTGACGGAGTCCAACTTGACTTGGACTTGACGCACTGTTGCCACAGCAATTTAATTTGGCCAAGATTGTCCCACAGTATGGCTTTTCACCATATCTATCTCCATGGCGACAGGCCGGCACAACCAGGCCCGTTCACAGGTGAGATCTGTGGAAAGGCGAGACCCACACGAAAGAACGGTTGAGCATATATAATGCCATACTGTGGAAAACATCTCCATGGAGACAATGAGGATGCCGACGGCCACGCCCAGTTTGTGTTTATTCAATAACAGAGGTTTAACCAATATTTTGAAGACTTTTGCCCGTTCAAAAGACGTACACTAGTTCGTTTGGAATTGTTCATTGCTATGGCAACAGTGCTACAGAGTTCTGTTTGAGTTCGCAGAGCGTTTCCGAGCTGTGGGAGCAGCTTGAGCGCGTCCCCAAATCAGTCCAACGCTCGAGCGACAAACAAACAAACAAACAGCGGCGGTCTCGTGATGATTCGGTCACGATATGAGCGGGTAAAGCCCGTCACAAACCGAACAATAATCGTGAAATCGTGACGCTCGCGCGAGGCTCATTCTGCTTTCTGATTGGACGATTATCCTAAACCATGTGGACGTCGAAATAAAGCAGCGTCGCACTTTCCACCAAAAAGCGTCATTTTGATTTGAACATGTTTATCTTGTTTCCAGGGAGATAAACATTCAACATTCAAACTTCACATTGACCCAAAACCAAACACCTGGAACTCTGGAGCTGGTTCGTCCAATGTAAAGAAGTACAAAAATATATATAAAAATAAATAAATAATTACATTTAAATGTTTTTTTTAATCTTGAATGTGAATTGTGGGGGAGAGAACCATAACTATCACGTTTGGTCACTGTTCTTCTGTCTGGTTCCCAAACACGCTGCACGTCGCCTCTTCAACACTTATGGAATGAAGCTGGAGCCAGTTCTTCAGCTCTTCAGTTCGTTCTCCTGTTCTCCTGTTCCTAGTTCTCCTGTTCTCCTCTCTAGTCTCTCTAGTTCTCCTGTTCTCCAGTTCTCCTGTTCTCCTGCTCTCCAGTTCTCCTAGTTCTCCTGTTCTCCTGTTCTCCTGTTCTCCACTCTCCTGTTCTCCTGTTCTCCAGTTCTCCTGATTCTCCTGTTCTCCTGTTCTCCTGTTCTCCTGTTCTCCAGTTTCCTGTTCTCCTGCTCTCCAGCTCTCCTGTTCTCCAGTTCTCCAGTCTCTCCTTTCTCCAGCTCTCCTCTTCTCCAGTTCTCCTGTTCTCCTTTCTCCTGTTCTCCAGTTCCAGTTCTCCTGTTCTCCTGTCTCCAGTTCTCCCTGCTCTCCATTCTCCAGTTCTCCTACAGTTCTCCTGCTCTCCAGTTCTCCATCTCCTGTTCTCCTTTTCTCCTGCTCTCCTGTTCTCCAGTTCTCCTGCTCTCCTGCTCTCCAGTTCTCCTGCTCTCCAGTTCTCCAGTTCTCCAGTTCTCCAGTTCTCCTGCTCTCCTGCTCTCCTGCTCCTGCTCTCCAGTTCTCCTGCTCTCCTGCTCTCCTCTCCAGTTCTCCAGTTCTCCAGTTCTCCTGCTCTCCTGTTCTTCAGTTCCTCCTCCAGCTCTCCTGTTCTCCTGCTCTCCTGTTCTCCTGCCTCTCCAGTTCTCCTGCTCTCCTGTTCTCCAGTTCTTCCTGTCTCTCCAGTTCTCCAGTTCTCTCTCTCCAGTTCTCCTGTTCTCCATTTCTCCTGTTCTTCCAGTTCTCCTGTTCTCCAGCTCTCCTGCTCTCCAGCTCTCCTGCTCTCCGGTTCTCCTGTTCTCCAGTTCTCCTGTTCTCCAGTTCTCCATTTCTCCTGTTCTCCATTTCTCCTGTTCTCCAGTTTCTCCAGTTCTCCTGTTCTCCAGTTCTCCTCCAGTTCTCCTGCTCTCCTGTCTCTTCAGTTCTCCTGTTCTCCAGTTTCCTGCTCTCCAGTTCTCCAGTTCTCCTGCTCTCCATCTCCTGTTCTCCTGCTCTCCAGTCTCTGTCCTTTTCTCTCTCCAGTTCTCCAGTTTCTCCTGTTCTCCTCCAGTTCTCCAGTTCTCCTGCTCTCCTGCCTCTCCAGCTCTCCTGCCCTCCAGCAGTTCTCCAGTTCCTCTCTTCAGTTCTCCTGTTCTCCAGCTCTCCTGTTCTCCTGCTCTCCTGTTCTCCTGCTCTCCAGTTCTCCTGCTCTCCTGTTCTCCAGTTCTCCTGTTCTCCAGTTCTCCAGTTCTCCAGTTCTCCTGCTCTCCTGCTCTCCTGTTCTCCAGTTCTCCTGTTCTCCAGCTCTCCTCTCCAGTCCTCTCGTTCTGTTCTCCTGCTTCCAGTCTCCAGTTCTCCATTTCTCCTCTCTCCAGTTCTCCTGTCTCCAGCTCTCCTGCTCTCCTGCTCCTCCTCTCCTCTCCCGTTCTCCTGTTTCCAGTTCTTCTGTTCTCCAGTTCTCCAGTTCTCTCCAGTTCTCCGGTTCTCCTGTCCAGTTCTCCAGTTCGCCTGTTTCCAGTTCTCCTGTTCTCCATTTCTCCTGTTCTCCAGTTCTCTCCAGTTCTCCAGTTCTCCTGTTCTCCAGTTCTCCTGTTCTCCTGCTCTCCGCTCTGTTCTCCTGTTCTCAGTTCTCCTTTTTCTCCAGCTCTCCTGTTCTCCCAGTTCTCCAGTTCTCCTGTCTCCAGTTCTCCTGTTCTCCATTTCTCCTGTTCTTCAGTTCTCCTGTTCTCCAGCTCTCCTGCTCTCCAGCTCTCCTGCTCTCCGTTCTCCTGTTTGTTCTCCAGTTCTCCAGTTCTCCTGTTCTCCTGTTCTCCTTCTCCAGTTCTCCTGTTCTCCTGTTCTCCAGTTCTCCTTTCTCCTTCTCTCTCTGTCTCCTCTCCTGTTCTCCTGTTCTCCTGTTCTCCTGTTCTCCTGTTCTCCTGTTCTCCTGTTCTCCAGTTCTCCTGTTCTCCTTCTCCTGTTCTCCAGTTCTCAGTTCTTCCTGTTCTCCTGTTCTCCATTCTCCTGTTCTCCTGTTCTCCAGTTCTCCAGTTCTCCTGTTCTCCTTTCTCCTGTTCTCCAGTCTCCTGTTCTCCTGTTCTCCTCTCCTTTCTCCCTGTTCTCCTGTTCTCCTGTTCTCCTGTTCTCCTGTTCTCCTGTTCTCCAGTTCTCCTGCTCTCCTGTTCTCCAGTTTCTCCTGTTCTCCAGTCTCTTCTCTAGTTCTCCTGTTCTCCATTCTGTCTCCTGTTCTCCATTCTCCAGTTCTCCTGTTCTCCTGTTCTCCGTTCTCCAGTTCTCCTGTTCTCCTGTTCTCCTGTTCTCCTGTCTCCAGTTCTCCTGTTCTCCAGTTCTCCAGTTCTCCTGTTCTCCAGTTTCTCCTCTCCAGTTCCAAGTTTCTCCAGTTCTCCTGTTCTCCTGCTCTCCAGTTCTCCAGTTCTCCAGTTCTCCTGTTTCTCCTGCTCTCCTGTTCTCCAGTTCTCCTTCTCCTGCTCTCCAGTTCTCCAGTTCTCCAGTTCTCCAGTTCTCCAGTTCTCTTGCTCTCTCTCCTCTCCTGCTCTCCAGCTCTCCTGCTCTCCTGCTTCTCTCTCCAGTTCTCCAGTTCTCCAGTCTCCTGCTTCCTGTTCTTCAGTTCCCCTGTTCTCCAGCTCCTGTTCTCCTGCTCTCCTGTTCTCCTCTCCCTCCAGTTCTCCTGCTCTCCTGTTCTCCAGTTCTCCTGTTCTCCAGTTCTCCAGTTCTCCTGCTCTCCTGCTCTCCTGCTCTCCTGTTCTCCTGCTCTCCAGTCTCCAGTTCTCCAGTTCTCCTGCTCTCCTGCTCTCCAGCTCTCCTCTCCAGTTCTCCAGTTCTCCTGTTCTCCTGTTCTCCAGCTCTCCTGCTCTCCAGTTCTCCTGTTCTCCATTTCTCCTTGTTCTCCTTCTCCTGTTCTCCTGCTCTCCAGTTCTCCTGTTCTCCATTTCTCCTGTTCTCAGTTCTCCTGTTCTCCAGCTCTCCTGCTCTCCAGCTCTCCTGCTTCCCGGTTCCTGTTCTCCAGTTCTCCAGTTCTCCTGTTCTCCATTTCTCCTGTTCTCCAGTTCTCCTGTTCTCCTGTTCTCCTGTTCTCCTGTTCTCCTGCTCTCCGTTCTCCTGCTCTCCAGTTCTCCTGTTCCTGTTCTTCAGTTCTCCTGTTCTCCAGTTCTCCAGTTCTCCTGTTCTCCATTTCTCCTGTCTCCAGTTCTCCTGTTCTCCTGTTCTTCAGTTCTCCTGTTCTCCAGTTCTCTAGTTCTCCTGTTCTCCAGCCCCCTCCGTCCGTCTGGCGTGTGGACCCTGCAGACCCTGCGTGTGGACCCTGCAGACGTGTCAGGTTGCGCTGGCCGGTGGAAGGTGGTCACAGCCGCCTCAGGCTGATAAAGCCTGCCGAGGCGGAGCCGCATTCCTCACATTCTTCCGGTGGGAAAACTGGACTGAAACTGCAGATAAACTCCTCTTCTCACGGCGCTCTTCACACGGGGGAAACGCCTCTTTCTCTGGTGGGCGTGTCCAGTTTCTCTGGTGGGCGTGTCCAGTTTCTCTGGTGGGCGTGTCCAAGGCGTTTGTTGGCTGGAATTATTGGAGCGTTCAATGAGACGTTTGTATTTATGTTCAAAGCATGAAAATAATCTTCTTTATGGTTGATAATTAAACAGGAAACAAATGCAGGAAAGAACCAGTGAAAGCAGACGGGGTGAAAGCAGACGGTGAAAGCAGACGGTGAAAGCAGACGGAGTAAAACAACAAAATAAAAAAATATTTTTTTTTTTTTAAACAAAATTAAACAAAATTAAACAAAATTAAATAAAAATAAAAACAAAATTAAACAAAATTAAACAAAATAAAACAAAAATAAACAAAATTAAACAAAAGCAAAATTAAACTCAATAAAACTCAATAAAACTCAATAAAACAAAATAAACAAAATGAAACAAAATTGAAACTAAAAAAACTAAATAAAACAAAATTGAATAAAATAAAATAAACAAAATAAAACAAAATAAAACAAAATTGAATAAAATAAATTAAATTAAACAAAATAAAAAAAATAAAATAAAACAAAGAAAAAAATACAATAAAAAAATTAAAGGAAATAAATTCAATAAAAGTGAAAAATTCTATGTATTTGTTTGTTTGTAGTTTCAGGAACACTTTTGGACTGATGGAGCTGGACTTAAACCCTCTCAGAGAGTTTCCGGATTCCTCCAGACTCTTTCCCAGGTCTTTAACCCCGAAGGATCCGGAGGTGCAGAGAGGTCAAGGAGTGCGTCCCAAACTAAGCCCTGCATCACACGTTTATCCAGGACAGTCAGGCACAGCTGAAAATCGAGTCATTAAAACATGTAAAACTACTGTAACATGTACAAAGTTATAGTAGTTTTACATGTTTTATTTCCATGGTTTATGATCAGCCGTTATTTAACCCTGTCATTTTTTAAAAATATGGAAAAATTTCTCTCTGAAGCGTCAGCGTGTTGTTGACTACTTTATCCACTAGACTGGGAGAAACCACACGCGCAGACTAAATGGACTCCACCTTTGAAGACTGTTCTTCTTCGGCTGGACTAAACCGTTCACACACCTGACACCTGGACTCATCACATGGACAAACCTGAGACTAAACCTGGACTAAACCTACTAAACCTGGACTAAACCGACTAAACCTGGACTGGAAACCCTGGACTAACCCTGCCTGACTAAACCTGGACTAAGACTAAACCTGGAACTAAACCTGGACTAGACCTGGACTAAACCTGGACTAAACCTGGACTAAACCTGGACTAACCTAAACTGGACTAGACCTGGGACTAAACCTGGACTAACCCTGACTAACCCTGGACTAAAACCCTGGACTAAACCTGTGGACTAACCCTGGACTAAACCTGGACTAAACCCTGGACTAAACTGGACTAAACCTGGACTAAACCTGGACTAAACCTGGACTAAACCTGGACTAAACCTGGACTAACCCTGGACTAAAACCTGGACTAACTGGACTAACCCTGGACTAAACCTGGGGACTAAACCTGGAACTAACCAAACCTGGACTAAACCTGGACTAAACCTGGACTGGAACTGGACTAAACCTGGACTGGACTGGACTAAACTGGACTAAACCTGGACTGGAACAGGACTAAACCAGGACTAGAACAGGACTAAACCAGGACTAGAACAGGACTAAACCAGGACTAAACCTGGGACTAAACCTACTAACCTGGACTAAACCTGGACTAAACCTGGACTAGAGCAAGGACTAGAGGACTAGAGCAGACTAGAGCAGACTGGACTAAACCTGGACTAACCTGGACTAAGGACTAAACAACCTGGACTAAACCAGGACTTGACTAAATCACCTGGACTAAACTAACCCTGGACTAAAACAAGAACTAGATCAGGACTAAACCCAAGTCTTACACTGGACTAAACTGGGCTCAATCAGGACTAAACCGAGTCTACATCTGGACTAAACCGGGATTAGACCTGAATGAAGCAGTCCAAACAACACAACCTAAACTAAACTAATGCCCATCGTTTCCAAACGAGTAGAACTCATTTGCCCCAGTTGGCGAGTGTGCGCCCCATAACGACGAGCCGTGCGGTTTAATGACAGTGTTTTAAAGCAGAGGGAGGACGGACGAGCCGCCGCTTCATTAAGTCCTCATTTCACTGAATTACACACTCAGCGGAGACAAAAAACAAACACAGATTCAGCCAGATGCCTCGTCTGGTCCGGTGTCTGGGCGTTTTTGTCAGGATCCCCCAGTGTCAGTCAGGATCCCTGTTCTGTTGTTTGTCAGGATCCCCAGTTTGTCTGTCAGATCCCTCAGTTTGTCTGTCAGGAGTCCCTCAGTTTGTCTGTCAGGATCCTCAGTTTGTCTCATGATCCCCCAGTTTGTCTGTCGGATCCCTCAGTTTGTCTGTCAGGATCCCTCAGTTTGTCTCATTGATCCCCAGTTTGTCTGTCAGGATCCCCCAGTTTGTCTGTCAGGATCCCCTCAGTTTGTCTGTCATGATCCCCCAGTTTGTCTGTCAGGATCCCCCAGTTTGTCTGTCAGGATCCCCAGTTTGTCTGTCAGGATCCCTCAGTTTGTCTGTCAGGATCCCTCAGTTTGTCTGTCAGGATCCCCAGTTTGTCTGTCAGGATCCAGTTTGTCTGTCAGGATCCCCCAGTTTGTCGTCAGGATCCCTCAGTTTGTCTGTCAGGATCCCTCAGTTTGTCTGTCAGGATCCCCCAGTTTGTCAGTTGTCAGGATCCCTCAGTTTGTCTGTCAGGTCAGGATCCCCAGTTTGTCTGTCAGGATCCCCCAGTCCCCCAGTTTGTCTGTCAGGATCCCCCAGTTTGTCTGTCAGGATCCCTCAAGTTTTTGGATGATTTCCCTGCGGCGCGTGTGAGGCAGAGGAACGGCTGATGGAGCACATACGAACTGCACGTCAGGCACATTTACAACAACACACACGCCACACGCACACACACGCACACACACGCACACACACACACACACACGCACCACGCACACACACGCGCACACACACACACACACCACACACGCACACGCACACACGGACCTGCAGAGTCCAAAACGCAGCGTAAACAAAGGGAAACTCAGCAAGATTCAGGCCGAAGATGAAGAGTTTGAAGATGAAGAGTTTTAAGATGAGGAGTTTGAAGAAGGTTTTTGAATGAATGACACTTTTGAATGAATGAATCCTGCAGCACAGACTGACTACAGGGAAGGGCATCTGGCGTAATATGCAGGTGCACAGGCCAACAGACAGTATCTGTACTTTAGTGAGTCAACGTTACAGCAAATACTTTTACTTTTACTTCACTGCCTTTTGACTTTGAGCAAAAATATACAGAAAAGAGAGTGAGAAATCGCCACATTTCACTTTCAATCAAAAATGTGTGAATTTAGTCCCAAAGTAAAAATGTACTCACTAATAAGTAGAATTTATGTTTATATGTGAGACTTTTACTTTGTATTTGTACTTTTACTTAAGTAACAAACTGCAGTAAAGAGCGAGAGCGGCTGTGGAAAAGAAACCTAAACACAAGACCAGACTTTAACGTCCGTGGTCGTTGTTTGTATCAGCAGAAGTATCCATGTCTTGTGTCCACGGCAGGAGTTTTGAGGCCCAGTCTGTTCATCTCAGGCTCATGTGTCCGAGCATCTGGACCCAGAACACGTGATAACGACGGGCCACTTGGCAACCACAGGCCCTCCAGCATTATCCATGTGTCTGAAGTGACGTCACACGCTGCACTGCCATCTGGAGGATGAAAGCCGCATGCTCGCTGTGGGTGGTGCCAACAAAAAGGATTCTTTCTCTTCTGTCACGCCCCCCCAAAGACCCCCGATTGTCCAGAAGTGTGTGTCAGGAGGGACCAGTGGACTTACAGAGGTCACTCCAGACTGCGCTGTTTGTGTCAGGTCGTTAGCAGCTAATGCTAAAGCTAGTGGCTAGGCTAATAAACGTTAGCCTACTTGCAGACTGTTTTGGTTTTCTTTCTTCTTCAGTTTAAAAAGATTACACAAAACAGAAAAAACACAAGGAACACGACCAGAGAGCAATAATAATAATACTAATAATACTAATAATACTAATAATACTAATAATGAAAAATACCATTTGATAAAACATAAATAAAGTTGTTAACGTCATTTTTCCATACGTCTAATGTCTGTTTTTGTTGTTATTTGTGTGTGTCATCCATTCCCTTGTGTTGTCCTTTTCCCCTGTATTCCAAAGATACTCCTTGATCGTGTCCATGGCAGGAGTTCTGAGGCCCGAGACCCTCTTGTGCACAGAGCCTCATTTCCAGCTCCAGTGTTATATCTTCGGCAGCTTTGAGGGGCTTTTCCGTTTCAGTCTCATCATGTGACGTCTTCAACATGGCGACCTTTTTGACCTCACACTTTCAGCCTCGCGACGTTGCAGAGCGCGTTTAGAGTTCACTTTCGCGTGAATTTAAAAAACACGTAATTATCTTCTTAGAGTTCGTTTTCTCATCTCGGCAGTGAAAGGCGAACATCTGCCCGCGTTTGGGCCTAACGTGGGCTCGGGTTGATTTGTTGCACAGGGGGCGGAGCCTGATGGGGCAGGGGGCGGGGCGTGGGCGTGTGTGTGCGTGTGTCTTTTGGGGGCCCCGGGGGCAAACAGACTGAGGTGTGAGCGTTAATCAACAGGCACCAGGACTGCACTGTACAAACACGATGATTTCAGCAGGCGAATGTCATAGTTCTCATTATATCACATTATTTCTGCACATTTCTGCACATTTCTGCACATTTCTGCACATTTCTGCACATTTCTGCACATTTCTGCACGCTGAGGCTGAATTATGACGCCTGAAAGCTTCTATTTATGAATAAAGTGTATTACAGATACTTATATATTATTTAGTCTATATTATATTATAGACTTTTTTCTTTTACATTTCCATTTAATAACGTCTTTGTCATTAAAGGTCTGTCCGTGTCCGTTTAGTCTCTTTTTTATGGTCAAATAAGACGAGCATTATTTTTCATAGTCAAATAGTGGATTTTCATCAAATTGAAACCCATATATCATTTAATTTGTATTATATGAATTTTTAAACTTAATATACGAGTCAATTCTAGACCTATAATTCTGAAGATTAATATTGCGCTTTCTTTTCCTTTATTCTATTCAGCTAAAGATAGTTTGTTGATGTGGCACATTTAAAACAGCCAAAGCAACGACGAGACTCAGATAAAAAGGAGAAAACACAGTAAATAAAAGAAGCGTAACGGCAAAAGTACTTTATTGTGTAAAGTATTTGACAGATGGTTTTAGACAGTATTTCAATCACTGCATTTGGTTTTGCAGTGTGCCCTGTTTCTTTTGTTTGGGAGGGGGGAGGGGTGAGGGGGGGTTACAACAGGAGGGTGGGGGGGGGGGTGGGAGAGGATGGAGGAGGGGGGAGTGGGAGGAGGGGGGGAGTGGGAGGAGGGGGAGGTGGGGAGGGGGAGGACCATCTGTCAGGAGGAGCCGCTTTGTGTTGAAGGAGTGATGAGGACGATAAAGGATGTCCACACAACCAACATTCAATTAAGTAATACTGTCACCCATGAGAGGGGGGAGGGAGGGGGGAGGGGGGAGGGAGGGAGGAGAGAAGAGTGGGAGAGGGAGGAGAGAGGTGGAGAGAGGAGGAGAGAGGGGAGAGAGGAGGAGAGAGGAGGAGAGAGGGATGTCACACAACCAACAATTCAATTAAGTCAACTGTCACCCATGAGAGGGGAGAGGGAGAAAGTGAAAAGAGGGGAACAGAAGAAGAGAGGGTGGAGAAAAGAGGATCACCCAGGACAGGATGGAGGAGAAGAACGAGCAGAGGAAAAGACGGTGGAGAGGAAGAGAGACGGATAGAGGAGAGAAAGGAAGGAGAGAACCAAGACCAGGATGAAAGAGAGGAGAAAGACAATGAGGGAGAGAACGAAAGGAGGAAAAGAGGAGAAAGGGGAAGAGAGAGAGCATGAAGAGGAGAGCAAAAGATGGGGAGAGGAAAGGAGCGAGAGACAGGAAGCAAGAGAGAAGGACAGAAAGGGATCACCAGTATTCGGAGAGGAGGAGAGAAAGAGAGAGAGGAGGAGAAAGGGTAGAGTGAGAAGAGGGAGAGCGAGGAGCAAGGGAACAGGAAGAACGAGAGGAGGAAAGGAGAGAGGAGAGGAAACGAGAGGAGGAAGGAGAGAGGAGAGGAAACGAGAGGAGGAAAGGAAGAGGAGAGGAACGAGAGGAGAAGGAAGAGGAGAGAAGAGAATGGAAAGAGGAGTGAAAAAGAGAGAAAGAGGAGAGAAAACAAGGCGGAGCAGTAGACAAAAGGAGAGCGGAAGAGAGAGGAGAGAAGAAGTAGGGTGAGAGAGACGGAGAGGAGAGAGTTTTTGCTTGTTCTAGCCTGTTTTTTGCCCATTTTAGCTCTTTGACGCTTGTTTATAGCTTGTTTTAGCCTTTTTTGTTTTAGCCTGTTTTAGCTTGTTTTTAGGCTGTTTTAGCTTGTTTAGCATTTGTTTAGGCATGTTTAGCTTTGTTTTAGCTTGTTTTTAGCCTGTTTAGCTTGTTTTAGCTTGTTTGCCATGTTTTAGCTTGTTTTAGCTTGTTTTAGCTTGTTTTTAGCTTGTAGCATGTTTCTTAGCCTGTTTTCCCGCTTCAGTTTTTCAGTCTTAGTAAAATCCTTCTGTTTGTCACTTTAAAGCTTCGAAAGTGCGTATTTAACTCGTCTGAAACGTGACTGTTCCAGAATCTCTGCAAAGTCCCGTGAAACTCACTGAGGTCCATTCAAAGTCTGCGTCCATGACTCATGCGCATGCGCGGTGTCACGTGAAGCCGCCGCTGTTCAGAACAGGAAGCGCGGGAAAGAGACGGTGGTGTTTTCAAAATAAAATACATGAAACATGTGGAAAAGCACCAAAAAAAGGACAGTCTCTGAAAATGTGTGAATGGCCCGGGCCGGAGCGTACATGTGGTAGCGTGGTCGTGCCCAAGGACACAACGGCAGATTGAAGCTGGCAGATGATAAACCAGGCCTGTGGGCCAGATCTGGCCTCTAAACAATCTGTTCCGGCCTTGTGACCAGTGCTCAGGTGTGTGTCTGACCAGTGTGTGTCTGACCTGTGTGGTTTGACCTGTGTGTGTTTGACCTGTGTGTGTGACCTGTGGTTTGACTGTTGTTTGACCTGTGTGTGTTTTACCTGTGTGTGTGTGTGTTTGACCTGTGACCAGTGTGTCTGACCTGTTGTGTGGCTTTGACCTGTGTGTGTTTGACCTGTGTGTGTTTTACCTGTGTGTGTTTGACCGTGTGTGTTTTGACCAGTGTTTTGTAGTGTTTGACCTGTGTGTGTTGTGTGTGTTTGACCTGTGTGGTGTTTGACCTGTGTGTGTCTGACCTGTGTGTGTTTGATGACCGGTGTGTGTATTGACGGTGTGTGACGGTATGTGTGGTTTGACCTGTGTGTTATGACGGTGTGTGTTTGACCGGTGTGTGTTTTACCTGTGTGTGTTTGACCGGTGACCTGTGTGTTTGACCGGTGTGTGTTTGACCGGTGTGTGTTTGACGCCGTGTGTGTTTGACCTGTGTGTGTATGACCGCGTGTGTGTTTGACCTGTGCATGTGTTTGACCTGTGTGTGTATGACCCGTGTGTGTTTGACCCTGTGTGTGTATGACCGGTGTGTTTTTGACCTGTGTGTGTTTGACGGTGTGTGTTTTGACCTGTGTGTGTATGACCGGTGTGTTTGACCAGTGTGTGTTTGTACCTGTGTGTGTTTGAACCGGTGTGTGTCTGACCTGTATGTGTTGATCTGTGTGTGTTTTGAGACCAGTGTGTGTTTTGACCGGTGTGTGTTTGACCCGGTGTGTGTGTTTGACCGACTGTGGTAAAAGTCTATTTATTAAATTCTAATTTTAATTTAGAAATTAGAAATTGTCAAACTATTTTAAAAAACTATAATTCAATTGAAAACACAATTTAACCATATATTGATGATTCAGTCATTACAATTATATTTAATTAATACATTTTTTCAGAGTTGAATTAATTAATCTATTTTAAAATTGTATTTTAATCCAACAATTAAATGATAGTAATAAAAAAAGATGTATTAAATCAAATATAATAATATATTGTTAAATTGTGTTTAAACGTGCAATTGAATTATGGTTTTTGAAAAAAAAACATTTTTAAAATTTTTTTAAATTACATTTTTAAAATAAATAGACTAAAATGTAAATGTTCTTTTGATAATGCTTATTATATTATTATTATTATTATTATTATTATTATTATTTATTATTATTATTATTATTATTATTATTATCATGGGTGTTGAAAAATCCTCCACACATTCCGTGATCTTGCCGTAAATAAGGCAGAAAGTAGCTAATGTTGTAATTTAATAGTTAATTAATAATACCTGCAAACGTAACATTCACCACTCATTAACGAAGTTTCGAACTCAATCAGGGAGAAGTAACAGCGCAACAGCCCAAACCATCAAAGTGTTCTGCTGTAGACCTGGTTTGGGGTCTGGTTGGGTTTTTCTGGGTTCTGGTTCTGGTTTGGTTGTTTGGTTCTGTTCTGTTGGTTCTGGATTGGTTCTGGTTTGGTTCTGGGTTGGGTTCTGGTTTGGTTCTGGTTTGGGTCTGGTTTGGTTCTGGTTGGTTCTGCGTTGGGTCTGGTTGGTTGGTTTCTGGGTTCGTTCTGGCTGGCGCGTGGTTTGGTTTCTGGTTTGGTTCTGTTTGGTTTGTGGTTTGTTCTGGTTTGGTTCTGGTTTGGTTTGGTTCTGGTTTGGGTCTGGTTTGGTTCTGGATTGGTTCTGGTTTGGGTCTGGTTGGGTTCTGGTTTGGTTCTGGTTTGAATGTCCCGTCAGTGGAAAACATGTTTTATTTTTACGCACAAACCGGAAACTCCCGTGCGCACGTGCGCGCGCGGACGCGGCTGGTGGAGCGGCACAGCAGCGGCAGCATCACTCGGTGCTGTCCCGTCCTCAGATCACACCCAGCGGGGCCATAGCGCCATGATCCACCCCGGGGTCCCGTCCGCCTCCTGAGCGCGACCCCCGCTACATGCACCGAGCACCGTGAGCTCACCGCGGCGCGCACACGGATTTACCGCGACTCAAAGCCCGGAGCAGCGGCGGCAGCGGCGGCAGCAGCGGCAGCAGCAGCATCCCCCCGCCCGGGCCGTGACGGAACATGACATCCGCGGGGAAAGAGGCCAACAGCGGCCACTACACCAACTACGTGGGCCCGTACCGCCTGGAGAAGACCCTGGGGAAGGGACAGACAGGTTAGTGCGGCCCGGGGAGACGCGCTGGTGCGGTGACCGGGGAGAGAGCTGCGGAGGTGGGGGCCGCGGCTCTGACATCACCGGTGCGTCCTCTGACTGCGGGAAAATGGGAGAACTGCGGCGCTGACGCGGCGGCTCCGGGCCGCGCGGGCCGGGGTTGCATCATCGTCAGTCTCGTCACCGCCGCTGGATCCGTGCGCCGGATCCGTGCGCCGTTACGCTGTTGTCAGGCAGAGCGCGAGCGCGAGCGGTGCTGAGGACACTCGGTCCATCTGTCACGCAAACGCACGCACGCACACGCACACACGCACTGCAGCGGGGTACGGCTGGTGCAGTGCTCGTGCAGGTCCAACTGTGCCGTGGAGAGGCCCCTGCACTGTCCCGGGACCGCGGAGAGGCCTCACGGAGGTCCCGGGACTGTGTGGGACCGCGGAGAGGCCTCACGGAGGTCCCGGGACTGTGTGGGACCGCAGAGGGGCCTCACGGAGGTCCCGGGACTGTGTGGGACCGCAGAGGGGCCTCACGGAGGTCCCGGCACAGTGCGGGACTGTCCTGGAGCTGTCTGTCCTGAAATACTGAGCTCTATCTGTTTGTGAAATGATTAGTTCTGGTTCAGCCCTGGTTAAGTTCTGGTTAAGTTCTGGTTAAGTTCTGGTTTAGACGAGTTTAGTTCAACAAGATTGAGACTGGATGTAGTTGTGTTCTCTTGGTTCAGCCCTGGTTTAGACCTGGTTTAGTCCTTATTCAGCCCTGGTTTAACCCTGGTTTAGCCCTGGTTTAGCGCTGGTTTAACCCTGGTTTAGCCCTGGTTTAGCCCTGGTTTAGCCCTGCTTTAGTTCTAGTTTAGTCCTAATTTAGTCCTAATTCAGTCCTGGTTCAGCCCTAGTTCTTCCCTGGTTCTTCCCTGGTTCAGCCCTGGTTCCGTCCTGATTTAGTCCTGATTTAGTCCTGGTTCAGTCCTGGTTCAGTCCTAGTTTAGTTCTGGTTTAGTCCTGGTTTAGTCCTGGTTCAGTCCTAATTTAGCCCTGCTTTAGTTCTAGTTTAGTCCTAATTTAGTCCTGGTTTAGGCTTCTGGGTTTAGCGCTGGTTTAGCTCTGGTTTAGCCTGGTTTAGGCCTGGTTTAGTCCTGGTTTAGTCCTGGTAAGTCCTGGTTTAGTCCTAATTTAGCCCTCTTTAGTCCTGCTTTATGTCCTGGTTTAGCCCTGGTTTAGCCCTGGTTTAGCCCTGGTTTAGCGCTGGTTTAGCTCTGGTTTAGTCCTGGTTTAGATCCTAATTTAGCCTGCTTTAGTTCTAGTTTAGTCCTGGTTTTTGTTTAGCGCCTGGTTTCCACGCCCTGGTTCAGCCCTGGTTCTTCCCTGGTTCTTCCCTGGTTCTTCCCTGGTTCCGTCCGTGATTTAGTCCTGGTTCAGTCCTGGTTTAGTCCTGGTTTAGTCCTTGATTTAGTCCTGGTTTAGTCCTGGTTCAGTCCTAATTTAGTTCTGGTTCAGTCCTAATTTAGCCCCGCTTTAGTTCTAGTTTAAGTCCTAATTTAGTCCTGGTTTAGCCCTGGTTTAGCCCTGGTTCAGCCCTGGTTCAGCCCTGGTTCTTCTCTGGTTCTCTCTGGTTCTTCCCTGGTTCAGCCCTGGTTCAGCCCTGGTTCCATCCTGATTTAGTCCTGGTTCAGTCCTGGTTCAGTCCTGGTTTAGTCCTGATTTAGTCCTGGTTCAGTCCTAATTTAGTTCTGGTTCATGTCCTGGTTTAGCCCTGGTTTAGCCCTTGTTTAGTCCTTGGTTGGTCATGAGGATGATAAACCTGGTCTTGGTGGGTTCTGAAGGATGAATTAACCTGGTCTTTGGTGGGTTCTGAGGATGATAAATCTGGTCTTGGTGGGTTTTGAGAATGATAAATCTGGTCTTGGTGGGTTCTGAGGATGATAATCTGGTCTTGGTGGGTTTCTGAAGATGATAAATCTGGTCTTGGTGGGTTCTGAGGATGATAAATCTGGTCTTGGTGGGTTCTGAAGATGATAAAGCTGTCTTGGTGGGTTCTGAAGATGATAAATAAAGCTGTCTTGGTGGGTTCTGAGGATGAAGATGATAAAGCTGGTCTTGATAAATCTGTGGGTTCTGAGGATGATAAATCTGGTCTTGGTGGTTCTGAATGATAAATCTGGTCTTGTGGGGTTCTGAGGATGATAAAGCTGGTCTTGGTGGTTTTGAGGATGATAAATATCTGGTCTTGGTGGCTTCTGAGGATGATAAATCTGGTCTTGGTGGCGTTCTGAGGATGATAAATCTGGTTCCTTTGGTGGCTTCTGAAGATGATAAATCTGGTCTTGTGGGTTCTGAGGATGATAAAATCTGGTCTTGGTGGGTTCTGATGATAAATCTGTCTTGGTGGGTCTGAAGATGATAAATCTGGTCTTGGTGGGTTCTGAGGATGATAAATCTGGTCTTGGTGGGTTCTGAAGAATGATTAAATCTGGGTCTTGGTGGGTTCTGAGGATGATATAAAGCTGGTCTTGGTGGGTTCTGAAGATGATAAATCTGGTCTTGGTGTGTCCTGAGCTCTGGGATCAGGACTGTTCACGTCAGCTCTTTCTTTGGCACCGCGTCTACGCTTTGTGTTTCTCACTTTGCATTTCTGTTCCGCAACACGGCAAAAATATGGAGCGCAGACTTTCAGTTTTCGCACTGAGCTCGAGCCACTTTTCTGCTCAAAAAGGTGAGAAAAGAAGAGAAAGAAGTGACATTTTTCACTTTTGTGTCTTTTTTAGTCCATTCACATTTGTCTCGTACTTAAACCTCCACCCATATATTTATTTATTTTATTATAAGAAGACACGTTTGACCACATTTATGTCAGTGAAGAGCAGGACTAAACCAGGACTAAACCAGGTCTAAACCAGGACTAAACACTAAACCAGGTCTAAACGAGACTAACCAGGTCTAACGAGACTAAAGCAGGACTAAATTAGAACTAAACTAGAACTAAAGCAGGGCTAAATTAGGTACAATAACTGAACTTAGGTCTGAAAACAGGACTAAACCAGGTTTAAAATGGCACTAAACCAGGTTTAAAACGGGACTAAACCAGGTTTAAAACAGGACTAAACCAGGTTTAAAATCGGGAGATAAAGTGGGGGACTAAAGTGGGACTGGACTAAAGTGGACTAAAGTGGGACTAAAATGGGACTAAACCGGGTCTAAAGCGGGTCTAAAGCGGGGTAAAGCGGGACTAAAGCGGGGACTAAAGCGGGTCTAAAGCGGGACTAAACCAGACTAAACCAGGACTAAGCAGGACTAAAGCAGTACTAAAGCGGGTCCTGAACCAGGACTAAACCAGGACTAAACCCAGGATTAAAGCAGCTAAAGCAGGACTAAAGGACTAAAGCGGGTCTAAACCAGGACTAAAGCGGGTCTAAGCGGCGTCTAAGGCCTAAAGCGGGTCTAAACCAGGACTAAAGCGGGTCTAAACCAGGACTAAACCAGGACTAAACCAGGATTAAAGCAGGACTAAAGCAGGACTAAAGCAGGACTAAAGCGGGTCTAAACCAGGACTAATGTAAACCAGGACTAAACCAGGACTAAACCAGAATATCGTAAACAATACTGAATCTCATTCTCGGGACTCTCGTTCATATTCAGCTCTTGGAAATACGCCACAGTTTCCGAACTCTTGTGCCACTTCGCTCTCCTTCAGTCGAGAGCAGGTCTTTAGTCCAACACCAAGACCTCCTGAACCTGACGACCTTTGACCTCTCTGAGCCTCTGTCCGTCCCTGGAACTTCGCCATAAACGAGAGTCGTGCCGGTTCGAAAACGTGCAATTAATCACATTTCAACGGCGTCATTTAATCATCAATGATCCGCTCGTGTCCGCAGCACGTCCTCTGTCGCCAAAGCACCCGAGTTCAGACTTTAGAGGACGAAACGGGACTATCTTTGTGTTAAATGGCAATTAGAAAACGTTTTCCTCATTTATGTTGAGGGAAAAGCCATTTCATCTGTTTTTAATGCTTCAAAATAACATTAAACGGCAGCGTAAATGTGCTGAGGCAAGACTGAGCACGGGACCTGATTTAAAGCATGAATCCGGAACATTTCACCACATCGAAGCGGGGACTAATGCCGGACTAAACCCAAAACAGAGCCTGGACTGGATCGGGACCAGTCTGGGAACCGTCTGACGCGGTTGCTTCCGTACAGTCCTCACATTTCTGCCACTTTTCCCCCTTAAAGTTGTTTAAAAACGTACTTCAACAGTCGAAGGTCATTCTTTCTGACTTATGAGAGTTATTAAAGCATCACGCTGGCGAAGGGGTCCGACCCGCGGCCTCTTTAAGCGCGAGGAAGAAACCCGCCCGTCCGCGCAGGATCGATCCCGCTCCTGGATTAGTGATAAACACATCATTAGAGCGGCGCCGAGTGAAAGGCGGCGGCTCTAATGGCCTTTTCCGTGATGACCGCAGTCTGCCCCTCCCCCCCTCCCCCCCCCCGTTTACCCCTCCCCTGTCCCCCCACCCCGGCGTTTACCCACGTGCCCCGTGTGAACCGACCGACCGGAGAACGCACAGACCTGAAACGGGAGCCAAGTCGCAGTTTCATCGTGCGGCTGACGAATGGCAAGGCGTTCAGAATACAGTTCCTTTAGTCAGAAACATGGCGGTGTTTGAGCGCGCGATTTAGGAGTCAAACGTCACAGAAATGGTGAGAAAAAAACAGAAAACACAGCAGCGAAACGGTCAGAGCGAGTGCAGTTTGTCCTCTAATCTGTGACAAATAAATGCAGAACAAACAATGAATCCAAAAATGTATTTTATGTCTTTTTAATATTTATTTATCATTATTTATTATTATTTATTATTATTTATTATTATTTATTATTATTTATTATTTATTATTTATTATTATTATTTATTATTATTTATTATTATTTATTATTATTTATTATTATTATTATTATTATTATTATTTATTGTTATTGTTATTATTTCATTCATGTTCTACCGCTTGTTCCTTCTATTTTATTTTATTTTATTTTATTTTAATTTAATTTAATTTAATTTAATTTAATTTAATTTAATTTAATTTAATTTATTTTATTTGATCTATTTGATGGTTCAGCAGCAGTAGTTAAAGGAGTAATTTATATTGATTAAACTAATTGACATCTCGATATATTTTGGGAGTTTCCCGATAACGATATTGGGCCGATATTATGTCGCTGAACTAAACCGTGTCAGTTGAGGTTTAATTGTCAGCAAAACAAACAAATGAATCACAAAAGTGCAGAAATATCACCATAGACTCTTTCGATATATCGCCCGCCTCTGCGATGTCAGAAGTGTTTGTAAATCCGGCCCGAGACCACGAGCCTTGAACAAATCTCAGGAACATTTATTTGAAAAACCCTGGCGTAGATTCCGATTTACACTTTTTATCCGCTTCATTCAACGTGGTTCTTTTACAAATTCATTTCTGAGTCTGAGATGTTATTTTACGGCCTGGAATGTTCCGTCGTATGGCATTAAACACCCCCCGCTCGTACTGATCACGGGCGGTCCAGATGCGCGTGGTTTGATATTTCTGCTCACGCGCTTGTTTTATTGTATTTGTATATTCGCCGCGGAAATGTGCAGAATGTGTGTCACGTTTTACACACACGCCGCAAACATAACAACTCTGACGCTTCAAACCGCTCCTCCATTTCGGTCTGATACCGCAGTGCAATGTAGATTTGGACATCTCCAACACAAAACAGTTCTTAACGTTCTCAATGTTCTCAATGTTCTTAATGTTCTTAATGTTCTTAATGTTCTTAATGTTCTTAATGTTCTTAATGTTCCCGTGTGTTCTCACTTATGCTGGTTCTGATGAAGCTCAACATCTGGAGGTGGTTTCTTCAGGATCGATGCTATTCTTTTATCGGTTAGCGTCTGGTTTTCGATACTTATTTCAAAGTCCTCGGGTTGTGTTCATTTGTCCTGGTTCAAGTCTGGGTTTGGACCCGGTTCAAGTCTGGGTTTGGACCCGGTTCAAGTCCGGGTTTGGACCCGGTTCAAGTCCGGGTTTGGACCCGGTTTAAGTCTGGGTTCAGCCAGTGGAAGCCGCAGAGCGATGTCGTGTTTTTACTGAGCTTTGGCCAAAACGCTGCACTTCCTGTTCCTGTTCGGCTCCGAGCACTTTCATAATGAGTCTGTGTCGATATCTCCAATTACACAGAGTGCCACAACACAACACAACACAACACAACACACACACAACACACACACACACCGAGTGCCACAACACAACACACACACACACCGAGTGCCACAACACAACACAACACACACACACACACACCGAGTGCCACAACACAGCACACACACACACACACACGAGTGCCACAACACAACACACACACAACAGCACACACTGAGTGCACGTACAACACACAACGAGAACACACGATCAAACTAGTCACACATAACGATCACACTAACACACACACACAACAGGACAAACAACACAACACACAACACAGAACACACACACCCGAGTGCCACAGGGACACAACACGACGCACGGGACACAGACAAACCACACAGCGTCACGCGTGCCACGAGACACTAAAGCAAACACTATTACATCAGACGACAGTACACACACACACACACACCACAAAAACACACATCTACATAACACTCATACACACATATATAACACTCATTCATCACACACACACACACACACACATTCACACAATACACCAATACGCGTACACGCACACACACACACACACAACACACACACTCACACACACTCACACGCGCACACACACACAAACATATACACTCATACGCACGCACACACACACATACACTCATACGCACGCACACACACACATACACTCATACGCACACCGCACGCACGCACACACACACACACACATATACACTCATACGCACGCACACCCACACACACACTCTCTGGTCTCAGCTGCAGCAGAGCCTTTTCTGACTCATCACAGTGAATCTGTTCAGTCACTGAAGCCAAACGAGCCAAACGAGCCAAACGAGCCAAACGAACCGAATGAACCTGACAGAAGTCGTTCCATCGACTTTCATACAAAAGAGAGAAGAGGATTAATAAAGTTACATTCAGTAAAAGTCAAGAGTATTTCTACTCATTTGAAGAGTATTTGGAGTTCACCAACAGCTCATGTTTCAGGTTTTAGACCTCATCACAGGCTGAGACTGCTGTTGTCACGGTGACAAACGACATCCACCTGAACACTGACGCGGGCAAAGCCTCAGTCTTAATTCTGTTCGATCTGAGTGCTGCTTTTGACACTGTCCATCATGGGACCCTCTTACAGAGACCAGAGAGACTGGTGGGCATCACTGGCACTCGCCTAAACTGTGTCTCAGACCAGATGCCCCTGACCTGTGGGTGCCCCAAGGGTCAGTCCCTGGGACCCCTTCTTGTCAACCTCGACATGCTGCCGTTAGGCACGACATACTTAGCTGCTTATCAACTGACCTATCACAATGATGCAGACGACACTCAGATCTATGTCTCCATGACGACAGGTGAATATGGACCAGTGGATTCACTCTGTCACTGCATCCAACAGATCAGTGTGTGGATGCAAAACAACTTTCTCCAGCTGAACTCAGACAAGACTGAAATCCTGGTCTTCGGCCACAGAAACAAAGAGAAAGTGTTAACAGTCACCTCCAGAGTCTCGCTCTAAAACCTACAAATCAAGTTAGAACTCTGGGGGTAATAATGGACTCAGACTTGAACTTTAACACGTCAGATCAATAATATCAGCAGTTTTTTTACCATCTAAAAAACATGGCCAAAATCAAAAGTATAGTGTCTAAACCAGACCTGGAGAGTGTTTTCTGACGGAGGTTCGTAAAGTCGGACCACACGATCTCGATGCCGTCTTTGATCCGTGCCAATGAAAGGGCGGATGTTTTACTCCGCCCCCTCTCCGCGCGCGCGGCCCTATCGGAGCTCAGGTTTCCCGGGCGTCTGTCGTGACAGTTTGTGGGACTTGCGATGATGTCGTTTCTCTCGTGGAAAGTTGGAGCTCGAGCGAAACGCGGCTTTAGGTTTCAGGTCGACCTGAACCTTTTAAAACGTAAAACGCGTAAAATGTGTCTAGAATTAGAATAAAAGTATTTTTTATTAACCTTCATTTATTTATTCAGTGAGTCATGTGTCCATCATGTGTCCGTCATGTGACCGCAATGTGACGCGGCGATGTGACCGCCATGTGACCGCCATGTGACCGCCATGTGTCCGTCATGTGACCGCCATATGACCGTGATGTGACCGTGATGTGACTGTCATGTGACCGCATGTGTCCGCCATGTGTCCGCCATGTGTCCGCCATGTGTCCGCCATGTGTCCGTCATGTGACGCGTCATGTGTCCGTCATGTGACCTGCCATGTGTCCGCCATGTGTCCGCCATGTGTCCGCCATGTGTCCGCCATGTGACCGTCATGTGTCCGCCATGTCCGCCATGTGCCGCCATGTGACCGCCATGTGACCCGCCATGTGACCGCCATGTGTCCGCCATGTGACCGCCATGTGAACCGCCATGTGTCCGCCATGTGTCCATCATGGTGACCGTCATGTGTCCGTCATGTGACCGCCATGTGACAGTCATGTGACCATCATGTCCCCTCTGTGACCTCCCTCCTCTGTTTCCCACCGTCTCGCTTCAGGAGTGTGATGGGGAGCTTCCAGGGGGGTTCTGGGGTCACGACCCCCCATCACTGAACCTGCCAGATGGTCTCTCTCTCTCTCCCTCTCTCCCTCCTCTTCCCTCTCTCTCTCTCCCCTCCCCCCTCCTCTCCTCGGGACCTACCTTTTTCTCCTCTGCTCTCTTCTTCTCTCTCCTCTCTCCCCTCTCCCTTCCTCCCCTCTCCTCCCCTCTTCCTCTCTCCCTCTCCCCTCCCTCTCTCCTCTCTCCTTCTCCTCCTCCCTCTCTCCTCTCCTCTTCCTCTCTCTTCTCTCCCCTCCCCCCTCCCTCTCCTCGGGGACTACCCTTTTTCTCTCCTCTGCCTCTCTCCCCTCTCTTCTTCCTCTCTCCTCTCTCCTCTCTCCTCTTCCACCCCCTCTCCTCCCCTCCTCTCCTCTCTCCTCTCTTCCCTCTCCCTCTCCCTCTCCTCTCTCCCCTCCTTTCCCTCTCTCCCCTCTCTCCCTCTGCCTCTCCTCTCTCCTCTCTCCCCTCCTCCCCTCTCTCTCTCCTCTTCCTTTCCTTCTTCCCCCTCCCCCTCCCTCTCCTCGGGGACTACCCTTTTTCCTCTCCTCTGCCTCTCTCCCCTCTCTTCTTCCTCTCTCCTCTCTCCTCTCTCCCTTCCTCCCCTCTCCTCCCTCTTCCTCTCTCCTCTCTCCCCTCCCTCTCTCCTCTCTCCTCTCTCCTCCTCCCCTCTCTCCTCCTCCTCTTCCTCCTCTCCTCTGCCTCTCCTCTCTCTTCTCTCCCCTCCTCTCCTCGGGGACCCCCCTCTCCTCTCCTCTCCTCTGCCTCTCTCCTCTCCCTCTCCCTTCTCCTCTCCTCCCCTCCCGCCTCTCCCTCCTCTCCCTCGGGACTCCCCTCTCTCCCTCCTCTCTCCTCCTCTCCCCTCTCCTCCTCTCCCTCTGCCTCTCTCCCCTCCTCTCCTCTGCCTCTCTCCCCTCCCTCCTCTCCCCTCTCCTCTCTCCCTCTCCCTCTCTCCTCCCCTCTTCCTCTCCCTCTCTCCCCCTCCCCCTCCCTCTCCTCGGGACTCCCTTCTCTCCTCTCCTCTCTCCTCTCTCTCCTCCCTCCTCTCCTCTTCCTCTCTCCTCTCTCCCTCTTCTCCTCCTCTCTCTCCCTCTCTCCTCCTCCCCTCTCCCTCTCTCCTCTCTCCCCTCCCTCTCTCCCCTCTCCCTCCCCCCCTCCCCCTCTCCTCGGGGACTCCCTCTCTCCCCTCTCTTTGATGACCCGCTCCTCATTCGCGTCGTTTCATGAATGGAACTGTTTAACTCAGAGGAAACTGACCATTTGGAATACGTTATTTATTACTTTTGATTTTTTTTAACCACATTTTCTTGTCGGAGACATTGTACTACCAGAACCATTCAACGCAAAGCCCTGGTTTAGACCTGGTTTAGTCCCAGGTTTAGCCCTGGTTTAGACCTGGTTTAGCCCTGGTTTAGCCCAGGTTTAGCCCTGGTTTAGCCCTGGTTTAGCTCAGGTTTAGCCCTGGTTTAGACCTGGTTTAGCCCTGGTTTTAGCCCTGGTTTAGCCCTGGTTTAACCCTGGTTTGACCTGGTTTAGCCCTGGTTTAGCCAGGTTTAGCCCGTGTTTAGCCTGGTTTAGCCCAGGTTTAGCTCAGGTTTAGCCCTGTTTTAGCTCAGGTTTAGCCCTGGTTTAGCCCAGTTTAGCCCATGGTTTAGCCCTGGTTTAGCCCAGGTTTAGGTTTAGCCCTGGTTTAGCCCAGTTTAGCTCAGGTTTAGTTTAGCCCTGGTTTAGCCCAGGTTTAGCCCAGGTTTAGCTCAGGTTTAGCCCTGGTTTAGCCCAGGTTTAGCCCATGGTTTAGCCCTGGTTAGCCCAGGTTTAGCCCTGGTTTAGCCCAGGTTTAGCTCAGGTTTAGCCCTGGTTTAGCCCAGGTTTAGCCCAGGTTTAGCTCAGGTTAGCCCAGGTTTAGCCCTGGTTCAGCCCAGGTTTAGCCCTGGTTAGCCCTGGTTTAGCCCTGGTTTAGCCCTGGTTTATCCCTGGTTTAGCTCAGGTTTAGCCCTGGTTTAGCCCTGGTTTAGCCCAGGTTTTAGCCCAGGTTTAGCTCAGGTTTAGCCCTGGTTTTAGCCCAGGTTTAGCCCTGGTTTAGCTCAGGTTTAGCCCTGGTTTTAGCCCTGGTTTAGCCCAGGTTTAGCCCAGGTTTAGCTCAAGGTTTAGCCCAGGTTTATAGCCCTGGTTCAGCCCTGGTTCTGCGTTAGCCCAGGTTTAGCCCTGGTTTGCCCAGGTTTAAGCCCCTGGTTTAGCCCAGGTTAGCCCTGGTTTTAGCCCTGGTTTAGCCCAGGTTTAGCCATGGTTTAGCCCAGGTTTAGCCCAGGTTTTAGCCCTGGTTTAGCCTGTTTTGCCTGGTTTATCCCAGGTTTAGCCCAGGTTTAGCCCAGGTTTAGCCCAGGTTTAGCCCAGGTTTAGCCCAGGTTTAGCCCAGGTTTAGCCCTGGTTTAGCCCTGGTTTAGCCC
Organism: Chaenogobius annularis; assembly: GCA_015082035.1. NCBI lineage: Eukaryota > Metazoa > Chordata > Actinopteri > Gobiiformes > Gobiidae > Chaenogobius > Chaenogobius annularis. Next base: position 12,266 of record BJKM01001209.1, on the reverse strand, counting down.
TGGTTTATGTCCACAGTTTGGCTCTGATGATCCAGTCGGCGCCAGTAAAAGTCTGCGTTTCGGAGCAGAATTCCGACTTGGGAGCAGTTTTTTCCAGTCAAACGCGACTGTTTAAACGTGTTCACGTTCACGAAAACCGAATGGAAAACTGGGACTGATCAAAAAGAGGAACCAAATGATGATTATTCTGATTATTGTCGTTTTGGGTCTTCCTTCGTTCCCACACTTTGCATATGGCGTTGTGTGAAAGGAGCACGTCAGCCCCATGAATCCCCTGGGAACCTTCATTTTGGGCCTGTTTTTCGCCCAAACGTTTGTTCTCGAGCTCATAACGGCACAGAATAAAAAAGCGCTCTGAAGGTCACGAGGCCGTTGTGGGGGATATTTCACTCTGACACGCTTCAAGTGGAAAAGGCGCACGTTTCCGTGTCTTTTATTTGAATAATGTTGATTAAACATTGGGACGTTTTATCGCGGCCGCAGAGGCGTTTGCTCGATCATGTAACGGAGACCGAACGTGCGCTTGTGTTTTATTACACGCATAAATACACGAACGGCTGAACAGAAGCACTTTTATTTGTGCGTGTTGTTTGTTTTGAACATAACTTGTGTTGTAATCTGAAGGTGAAAGTCGTATTTTCTGCCGTAAACTGGGAATAAAGTATGAGCCAATCAGAGTTTCAATAAAACATAGATGTTTTTGGGTGTTATTAAATGATTAAAATTGGTCGTCTGCTCCCAAAAGAAAAGAAAACTGCTGTACTTTTAAAAAGGCAGGATTTGAACGAATGATTCAAAACAAGCGTAAAACCTGAAGATGAATCCATGAAAAGTAGAAACGATTGTAAAAGAAGTTATTTTTGACATGAAATATCGGTACTTTCTTTAAGTTCCCGTGTGGTTTTAAAAGCTGCTGGGCGCGTGTGAAACGTGCACTCTGGACCGACCTGTGATGTCATCAGCGTGCGACACAGAGACAGACACTTTTAACCGACACACTTTCATGACAGTTTAAACCATCGCTCGACAAAATAAAGGCGTTCTGTGGTATTGTTGCGTGTCAGATCAGAACTGTTGGAGGATTGGGGCTCTTGTTTACTGTCTGGTTGCTAGGTAACAGCCGTGGAATGACCTCTACCTGTGTCACACTTGCGCTCGTGCCCAACCGTCTGATCTGACCGCGGCGTCCGTCCCCGAAAATCTCGGGACGTCACGACCAAAACGACAATCAAATCCGACAGTTTCTTCCCTTCTTGTTTTCTTAACACGTGACCGCTTAACATGTGACCGCTCCTCAACATGTGACCGCTCCTCAACATGTGACCGGCCGAACGATTAATTTGACCCAAACAGCGAGATATAAAAGCGCTTTACATTTAGGTTTGCTTTCGTGTGGAAATGCTGAGCCGAAAGGACTTCATTTTTGCGGCTAAAATCGTCACATTTCTTTTAATTGAACTAACAAAGACCTAATTTAGTTCGAAAATGTTAACTTTTCTATGAACTGAATGTTTTTTTAAATTAATTTGTCTTCTAAAATATCACAATTTTAGTTTTTTTCTTTTTTTAAAATATTTTTTAAAATCGTTTTTTTCACCTGTGAATCTTGCCGCGATGAAGAGCGAACTCGGTAAATCTGTGTCATGCGGAGCTCTTCGCCGGTTCAAAAGGGGAAGGAAAGGAAGCCAAAGTGGAGCAGAGAGAAGGAGCGGGGGATGGAGGAGGAAGAGGAAGAGGAGGAGGAAGAGGAGAGGACGCCTGGAGCGGGGGGGGAGGGGCCACAGAGAGAAGAGCCACGTCAAACGGCTGCGGCTTTTTCACACGTTCAAACGAAATGCGCGGTTTAAATCACAGACGAGTTCAGCGCGCTTTCCACACACGTCCAGGAGCTTCAGGGCCGTGTCCACGAGCGAGCTTCTGATTCATGCGTTTGTTTCAGCCGGAAAAACGCATGAAAGACGTCATATACTTATCGGATTAGAAAGAAAACGGGGGGAAAAGTGGCGTAAATCTTCTGTTTCCTCACACTTTTCCACCTTGACTGATGTTTGTCGAGGTCTGAACTGCAGTAAAAGCAGCTTTTAATGCGCCTTGTCACAATCTGGCCTAAATAATTGGAATATAACGTCTTTTTTATTCAGATTATTTTTATTATTATTATTCCGATTGCCGTTTTGAGACTTTTTGAAAACATTATCAACCAAAAACAGGTTGAATTAAGTGAGTGGAGGCTTCTAGATGGTGAACGTTAAAGAATAAAGTGGATTATCGTGGAAAAACGTTGCCATTTTTGACACAATAACGCCACTGTCACGGCTCTTTACTTCGACATCTCAGCACGCTGCAAAACGACACCTCAAAACTAGAAAAATACAACAATGTCCTGAAATAAATGAAATGAACGGCTACTATCAAGATATATTGAATTAAAGTGCAATAATCTTAACTTATTTAGCGTTTATTTAGTAGAAATGTCATAAAACAAGAGATTTAAATAATTAAATCTTGGTTAGATTTATGATATTGCATGATATTTACCTGTATTGTGTATTTTTCAGATGTTTTTAAGAGCCGCACGACTCGGGAAATGCGATATTTGAACACACTTTTGGAACCAGACCAGGACCAAAACCAGTCTGGGTCAGAACTGAACCAGGACGTGTTTGTGTGTTCCAGTGAGACGTCGCACATAGTTACAACACAAAGCGTTCCTGGTTTTGTAAATTAAACACGCCGGTGCAAATGGACACATTTAAAGCCCATTCTGTCGCATTAAAGTCCTCGTAAAAGATTCTCCCGTTCCTCTAATCCTGACTCAGGTCGGTGGGAGGGCATCTGTGGCAAACGCTCATCACAGTTTTACCTCCGCTAAGTTGCAGTTTGTGAAGAAAATGTGAAATGTTTAGAATGACAGGAAGTCGAGCTTGACTCCCTCTGTGATGTCATCAGCGTGCGACGCAGGCAGTTGACACTTAACTGACTTTTCTGACAGTTTAAACCGTCGTTGGACTAAATAAAGGTGTTCTATGGTGTTGTTGTGTGTCAGGTCAGAACTGGCTCTTGTTTACAGTCTGGTTGCTAGGTAACAGCGGTGGCATGACCTCTGCCACGTGTCATATTTGCATGTCCACTCCAAAGCCAGGAAGTACCAATGATTAAACTTTACAAAAACACGGTCAAACTGGAGCACGAACGGGCAAAATCTTGAAATTATAATCTGTTGAGCGAAATGTCGTTTTGAACTTGTACGCCCACCTTTGAATTCACATTGATCACATGATTGGTTTAAATGTATTATTGTATTTTAATGCGAAAAAAACACCTGGTTTTGGTTCTTATCGATCTCACTTTTACCCAATTCATTCTCCCGTTTGAAAGATTAATTGGATTTTCCTGCAGGGCCAATTGCACGATCGCGAAGTGCTTGTCATAATTTACACCACAAACAACGAAACATCCTGTCCCTGATTTGTGTGAACTGGAAGTTTACCCCTATACGCTTACAACATTCCTAATGAAAACTTTAATTTAATCTAATCGCTAATTCCAAAAACATTTCAGTCTGGAAAAATCGGGACGCTTTTTTTCTTTTTTAAAATTTTTTTCTTTTTTCATATTCTTATGTTATTATTTTTTCATTGACATCCTTTTTTATTCCTATTATGTTCTTTTTTATTTTCTACATTTTTTATAGTTGTCTGCACATTTTACTCTCCTTCCTCACTTCCCCCGAGGAGCGAGCGGCGGAAGGCACAAAAGAGCGCGGAGACGCCAGCGCCGCACGCGACCACGAGCGCCGTCTGGCTCCGCTCCAGAACCATGATTCGTCATTAAACTATGTGACAATTATCACCATGCCTATTCCGCAGAGGAGGAAAGGACGCCAATCAGAGCAGCGCAGCGTCGCCTGTTACGGGCGATGAAACTGACGTCAGCCGCCCTAAACGTTTCACGCTTTCACACCAGCTGAAAGCGAGAGAGAGAGAGAGAGAGCGAAGGAGAGGAGCGGAGGGGTGAGAGCAGAAGAGAGGATGAAGGGCGAGAGAGAGAGAAATGAGCGGAGTACGAAAGGCGCGAGAGGAGAGAGAGAGGAGAGGGGGGTCAGAGAGAGGGAGAGACCGAGGAGAGAGAGGAGATGAGACCGTTTCAAGACCTGCAGCGCTAGAGAGAGAACTAGCCTTACCGGAGGAGAGGATGGCGGGAGGAGAGAAGAAGAGGCGGGTGAGAGAGAGGAGATGAGAGAGAGAGAGATTGAGAGGAGAGAGGATCGAGTTTTAGGAGCCGAGAGAGAGAAGAGGACGAGGGAGGAAGCAGAGAGAGCAGAGAGAGGAGAGAGAGGAGATGAGAGGAGAAGAGAGAGGGGGAGAGAGAGAGGGGAGAGAGGGGAGAGAGAGTAGAAGGAGCGATGAGAGAGGGAGAGAGAGAAAGAGAGGGAGAGGGAGAGAGATGAAGAGAGGGGAGAGAGAGGGAGAGAGGAGCGAGAAGAGAGGAGAGAGAGAAGAGAGACGAGTGGAGAGACGAGGGGAGAGAGAGAGGTGGAGAGAGAGAGGGAGAGAGAGAGAGAGAGAGAGAGAGAGGAAGGCGGAGAGGAGGAGAGAGGGAGAGAGCAGAGGAGAGGAGAGGGATAGAGAGAGGGAGGGAGAGAGAGGGGGTAGAGGAGAGAGGAGGGAGAGAGGGAGAGCCACGAGAGATGAGGGAGACGAGGGGAAGAGAGGAGAATGTGAGAGGGGAGAGAGAGAGGCAGAGGAGGGAGAGGAGAGGGGGCA
>BJKM01001209.1:0-5000 GCA_015082035.1 Chaenogobius annularis | reverse complement strand
TTTTGACGCTTTTGAACGACTCGTGTGGACCGTTAAACCGAAACCGTCGCTGATAAAGGAAACGTTTTTAATACGACGCTCTTTTTCTCGAATAATGTTCCGTTTTACGTGATTTCATTTGGACCGTGAAGTATCAAGGAGGAGGAAGTACTCGGCGTCGTAACTTAAGTTAAAAGTACAAGACACAGGAGCAGATGGAGGCGTTTTGATGATCGTTGTGATGTCGTTTGTTTGTGTTTTTGTTTGTGTGTAGGAATTTGTGATTGTGCTGGCTGCGGCGTGGTCAACGGTGTTGCTGCTGGTGGTCGTTGTTGTTGTCGTGGCTGTTTCGTCATTTGTCATCATTGTTGTCATTGTTTTGTGTCGTCATTGTTTCGTCTTGTCATTGTTGTCATTGTGTTGTTGCGTCGTTGTCATGGTTGTCTGTTCATTTGCTGTTGTTGCTGTCGTTGTTGTTATTATTGTTTGTTTTATTGTTGTCAGTTGTTGTTAATGTTGTGTGTCGTCTGTTGTCGTCGTCATTGTTGTCTATTGTCGTCATTGTCGTTGGTTGATTGTTGTCGTGTTGTCGTTATTGTCGTCGTTGTTGCGTAGTTGTTGTTTTCCTTCGTTGTTGTTTCGTTGTAGTGTATCATTGTTGTCGTTGTTGTTGTCTCCGTCCAGAATGGTCGTTTCACAGCAAAAGTGACCGTTAGCGAGCGGATTAAACACATCTGCTCGGCTCCGGTCAAGTCAGGGGTCAGAGGTCACATGACTCGTCACGGAGAATACAACTGTTACAGAGGAGCTTCGGCCAATCACGCGAGAGGATTGACCTTCGTTAAGCGCGCTTGAACGTCCGGAGGTCGGGTCAGAAGACACTGGTCCCTCTGCTCCCACGCAGCAGAGGTCACGAGGCTTCGAGTATGCGCCAGCGGTTAGAGCTGCACGTGTTTACCGTGGACTCAGCTCGTGATCCGCTTTAGAAATCGGACTGTTTCGAGTTTAAACGGGCAGACGCTCGAAACATGAGGGTTTGCGCTGAAGCTCCAGGACACGCCCCTACCCCACCAGTCAGACCTGCTTTGGAACCGGTATCCTCCGAAGGTTCTGCAGCGTCTGAACCTTTGTGCCTTCAACCTCGAGGCCACTTGTTTGCCCGAGACACACATGACCCCATCATGACATTAGTGCGTTGATTATAATCGTGACCTTTTCGTTCCATCGGACAGTCACAAATGTTTCTTGATCACAAACGTGTGTCCTTGTTGGACGAAGAGACGAGGGAAGAAGATGTTTTCTGCCTTGGTCTCAGTTTTCGTGGAGAATCGTCAATCGTACTATTTTCTCTCCAAAATTGATCAGACTCTGGATTTCTAGATAGAACAAGCGAAGAACAAGCAAGAAGAACAAGCAGAAGAACCAAGCAGAAGAAACAAGCAGAAAGAACAAGAAGAAGAACAAGCAGAAGAACAAGCAGAAGAACAAGCAGAAGAACAAGCAGAAGAAAACAGAGAAGAGAAGCAGAAAAAACAAGCAGAGAACAAGCAGAAGAACAAGCAGAAAGAAAAACAAGCAGAAGAACAAGAAGAAGAACAAGCAGAAGAACAAGAACAAGCAGAAGAACAAGAAACAAGCAGAAAAGAACAAGAAGAAGCAGAGAAAGAAGCAGGAAGAGAAGCAGGGAAGGAACAAGCGAAGAACAAGAAGAAGCAGAAGAACAAAAGCAGAAGAAACAAGCAGAAGAACAATCAGAAGAACAAGCAGAAGAACAAGAGAAGAAGCAGAAGAACAGAAAGAAGCAGCAAGAACAAGAGAAAGAACAAGAGAAGAACAAGAAGAACAACAAGAAGAAGAAGAAACAACAAAAAGAAAGAAGAACAACAACCAAGAACAACACAAGACGACAGAAGGACGAGACGGGCGGATGAGTGCTCCTGTCCGTGCCGTGAGTCCCTTGGGCCCAGGTCCTGCAGCTGTGATATAAACCATGAATAAAGACGAATGGTTCCACAAAGCTCCAGCAAATTCCAGTTCTTTTGTTCGGGGGAAAAGACGACAACGTTTCTTTAGTAAAACACAAGAAATGCACAAAATCAACACTTTTCAACCACACAATTTATTCAGGTTTTCACGTTTTGTGCCTCTAAAAGTATGGTAACTGGATCATGTTTTTTAAACACGGTCCGTTTCTTTCTCTTTCTGAGGCCATTTTTTAATGGTTTTAATCCCCCAGACACACGCTCAGTGTTCTACACTTTATGACATTATTATTTCTGATATTCTGATTCTCACTGATCTCAAATCAGACGATGAGTTCAGACGCGATCGAGATTCAGTTCATATTTACCTCTCGCTTTAGTTCGATACTTGATCTGAGTGCGTTTTTAGTCCTCATTTCAACGGCAAGGAAGCATTTCTCAAAACGTCGTTTGACAAAAGTGCCAAACTGAGCTCCGAAACGAGACACAAACGCTCCTCATTCCGACTTTTCTCAACTCGTGGATCCTATTTTCCGGGGAACCGCCTTTTTTCAAATTTGTCCAGGCGTGTGACTTTATGCATTTAAATTCTGACGCACATCTTCATCACAGACGTTTAAATATTAATAACAAGCCGGCGGAGTCTGCGTGTGTGCTGCTTATATATATGTGTGTGTGTGTGTTGTTGTTGTGTGCCGGATTAAACTAATGTCTCCCCAGACACACTTTGATCTGTTTGGGGAGAACGAGACGAGGAGGAGGAGGAGAGGAGGAGGAAGGAGGGGCTTTGCTGCTGCTTGCTGTGGTCGTCGTCGTTAATACAGCGTTTTCACGGACGTTGCGGCGGTTCAAGGTGTGCCGCGTGTGCGTTCGGCGACGAAAGCGCAAACACACGCCACGACCACCAGTTGTGTAGGAATAGAAAAAAAAAAAATAATAATAATAAACCTGTCAGGATTTAATGCTTAATTCCGCTGAGATTGTGCGAAACGACGGCGACGGCCCGTTCATTGTTCTAAAAGTTCCGAGAGACGACGCAAACGTGACAAAACGCATCTATGAGATTTAACAACTGCTGCATTTTGTTGCATTAAAAACACTCTCGGTTATTATTATTCATTATTATTATTATTATTATTATTTATTATTATTATTATTATTTAATTATCATTATTATCATTATTATTATTATCATTATCATTATTTATTATTATTATTAATTTATTCATTATTATTATTATTATTATTATTATTATTATCATTATCATATTATTATTATTGATTTTTATCATTATTATTATTATATTATTATTATTGTATTATCATTATCATTATATCATTATCATTATCATATTTATTATTATTATTGATTATCCATTATCATTATCATTGATAATTATTATATCATATTAATCATTATTATTATTATTATTATTATCATTATTATTATTATTAAATTTAATCATTATTATTATTATATATTATCATTTTATAATATTATTATTATTATTATTATGTCATTATTATTATTATTATTATTATTATTATTATTATTATCATTATTATTATTATTATTATTATTTCATTATCATTATTATTATTATCATTGATCATTATTATTTATTATCTTATTATTATGATCATCATTATTATTATGATGATGTTCCGGTTGTTGCGGTTTTATTGCGTGTAAATCAGCGTCTCGCACCGGTTCACGCGGCGACTCTCTTCGTTACACGTGTCGGTGTTTATTACCATGTTTGAATGTGCTTTTTTTACGCAATCGTTTCAGCTCTTTCAACATATGTTCACGCGTCAGTCAAAGTAAAAGTGTAAAAGAGACAAAACGGAGACGAGACAAAGGGAAAAAACTGCAGATTTAATCAGGAAAATCACGACGAGAATCAGCCTTTTTCGCCCCTTTTCGGACGGACAAACTTTGTGCTGTGGCGACGTGTTTGGCGCCATCGATACTTCTGCGATATCTTCGTTGCTTCTCTGTTTTCGTAACGAGTCTGCCGTGTGTTTGAGCGCATCGCAGTCTCTTCTGTTCTGAAGGAGTCAAACTGAGCCCACGACAGCCTCGGGGGTCCATCGCACACAAGCGCAGTATTGTAACGGTGTGGAGGGCTGAAGGATAAGTCCTCTTTGCCGCTCGTGCTGAACCGTATTCCTGGATAATGCTTCCGGTAAACCCGCTTTTTGCCATTCGGTTTGGCTCTGAAACCGTCCCGAGGCGTTCTGTATCGATAAAAGACTTGAGCGTTCAGACAAAGGGTTTATGTTCAGACTAACACACGGATTATTGGCTCACAGATGTGCACCGCGCCGGCGTGTGGGTGCGTTTAACTCTCGGCTGTCTCCATTGTTGGAGGATTCATTTCACTGTTTTTAAAGGATTGAGCGCGGACCGAGATGTGGACTAACACCAGCTTAACCCCGGGATCCCGCGACCTTCTGGTGACGGGGCGAATGTCTACCCCCCCCCAAAAAAAAGAACGGATAACGATGTGTGTGTGTGTGTGTGTGTCAACATATTTACGTGCGTTTCACGAGTCGATGCGATACGCGATACACGGCTCACGATACGATATTTTCACAGTTTTAAGATAATCAATATATTGCCCATGATATGATTTTTATTGATTTTTATTTTTTTATAATTTCATTTAAGTCAATTAAATTTTTAATGTATTTTTAATGTATTTTTCATTTATTTTATTTATCACATTATCACTATTTTGTATTTTTTACCCAATGCATTTTAACACATTTTTTCTTTGTTAAACCACAATTTGAAATGAAACACGCCCATTTTAAACATATAAACAGTGAAAATGTCACATGTTTTGCGTAAATACGTTTCCTTTCTTTAAAAAAGCAACAAAATTGAAGCGCTGTGAAATTATACCAAAAATGCCTCACAGCGATATATCGATGCCGCCGCCCACGATATCGATTCTGTATCACCAAATTTAGTATCCCGATAAAGCGATATCCGATATTTCGGCACGGCCTTTGTTCCCGCAGAGTCCAGAG
>BJKM01001208.1:62500-77669 GCA_015082035.1 Chaenogobius annularis | reverse complement strand
CTCGCTCTCTCTCCAGCTCCGATTGCTGCAGGCACTGGTCAACTTCTCTCTGTCCGACCTCGACAGCTCCCGTACACAGCATGAGTCCAGGAGCCATGAGGAGACCGCTGCCCAGTACTTCATCCTCCAGGTATAAATACTACCAAAAATACTACTACTACTACTGCTACTAAACAGCCATGTTTCCTCTGGTTTTGGTCGGTCCTAAAGTGTCTAGTCTTAAGTCTCTGGTCCTGAGGTTCTAGCACCCAAAGCGGTCTGGGCTCTCTCCGGTGGACTTTAGCTCAGGGGAGGAGCTCCACTCCACAGGGGGAGGAGCTCCACAGCACAGCCAGATGATTGGCTCAGAGAGAACGTAGACTCAAAAGCAGAGAAGCACAAAAGAATCATTTGTCTCCAAACTCTGACTTGATCTCGTGCTAAAGCGCCGTGTTTCCACTGATGCTAACTTATATGTGGAGCCTTAGCAACGCAAAGCTAGCAAGCACGTTGCAAAGCACGTTAGCAACAGCTGTTTCCTGTTTGTCCAAATGTGACGTTTCCAGGTCATAATGCGTCTGACATGATTCCATAAAGAGAGGTTCAAACGCGCGTCGAGGCTTTGCACACAAGGGAAAGACATGAGGCAAAACTGTTCCTGTGCACGCCCGCTTTAGCCACGCCCCTCACAGCGGGTCAGAGGAGAAAATGGGGGTTGTTGTTGAGCTTGTGAAAGGTTTAGCCCAGTGAGTCAAACGCAGAGGTGGATTTTTGACAGGAATCCCCCCACCACTCTCCAGCTCTGACCTTTGACCTGGGCTTTGCTTGGATCATCTGAGTTCGACCCACAGCTTCATCAGTGATAGTACTTGTGTTATTTAACCTGTATTTGCGCTCTACTGCCCCCTGCTGTCTGTGTAACTACTCCAGCTTCTGAACTTCTGCCGTTATAAATGCACGACTATGCTAATGCTGTTGCTAACAGCTACACAGAGCTAATGTTGAAAAGAAAGCAACATTCATCACAGAGCACAGAGACACACACAGAGACACACAGAGACACACACAGAGACACACACAGAGACACACAGACACAGAGAGAGACACACAGAGACACACACAGAGACACACACAGATACACACAGAGACACACACAGAGACACACACAGAGACGCACAGACACAGAGAGAGACAGAGAACACACACAGAGACACACACAGAGAACACACACAGAGACACAGAGACACACAACAGAGACACACACAACACAGAGACACAGAGAGAGACACACAGAGACACACACAGAGACACACACAGACACACAAGAGACACACAGAGACACACAGAGACACAGACACACACAGAGACACACACAGAGACACAGAGACACACAGACACACAGACACAGAGACACAGAGACACAGAGAAGACAGAGCACACACAGAGACACACAGAACACAGAGACACACACAGAGACACACGAGAGAGACACACGAGACACACACAGAGACACACACACACAGACAGAGACACACAGAGACACACACAGAGACACACACAGAGACACACACAGAGACCACACAGACACACAGACAGAGACACACAGAGACACAGAGACACACACAGAGACCACAACAGACACACCAAGACACCACAGACACAGGACACACAGACACACACAGAGAGACACACACAGAACACACAGAGACACAACACACACACGAGACACAGAGACACACACAGAGACACACCAGAGAAACACAGAATCAGAATCAGAAAGGAGTTTATTTCCATTGTCAATGAACAAAATTCACAAAACAGGAACTTGTCTCGGCCTTAAGGTGCAACATAAAACACTGAGTAATAATAATACAACATATATATCAAAAATCAAGGGCATGCATTAGGAAACAATTTAAAATTACTATGGTACAATAAAAATAAAAATAGGCATTTCTATGTACACAAGTTTACAGTTACATTTACAGTTGTAGTGCAGAAAGTGAGTGATGTGGTTAAAGTGGGAGGAGTTTAGAAGTGTTCATGAGTCCAACGGCAGAGGGAGGTTCTGGTCCGGATGGACCGTGGCCTCCTTCCTGAGGGGAGTGGCCTCCTGCCTGAGGGGAGTGGCCTCCTGCCTGAGGGTGATCCGACCTGCTCGTCCCAGAGCCCTGGAGACGTACAGGTCCTGCAGAGATGGAAGTCTGCAGCCGATCACCTTCTCAGCAGAGGGCGCTGTAGTCTCTGTTTGTCCCTGGCTGTGGGCATGGCTCCAGCTCTGATGGCCGTGTAGAACTGCACCATCATCTGCGCTGAAGCTTGGCTTTCCTCAGCTGCCGCAGGAAGTACATCCTCTGCTGGGCCTTCTTGATGAGGGAGCTGATGGTGGGCTCCCACTGGAGGTCCCGGGTGATGGTGGTGCCCAGGAAGCGGAAGGAGTCCACAGTGGTGATGGGGGAGTCTGTCATGATGAGGAGGGGCTGGGGGGCTGTGGCTTTCCTGAAGTCCACGATCATCTCCACTGTCTTCTGGGCGTTGAACTCCAGGTTGTTCCCGCTGCACCAGGACACCAGCCGGACCACCTCCCTCCTGTAGACAGACTCCTCCCCTTCCGAGATGAGCCCGATGAGGGTGGTGTCAGTTTGTGAACAGGGAGAAGAGCAGAGGGGAAAGTACACAGCCCTGTGGAGCTCCGGACACAGAGACACACACAGAGTCACACACAGAGTCACACACAGAGACAGACACAGAGACACTCACACAGAGACACACAGAGACACAAAGACACACACACACAGAGACATAGAGAGACACACAGAGACACAGAGACACAACACACACACAGAGACACACACACAGAAACTCTCACTCTGAGGTCCAAGTACCGAGCTTCAGGCCTCAAACAGGAGCTGACCCCTGACCTCATGACACGGAGAAACACGATGGGAACTGGCTTGAGCTTAATTTACTGGAATTTACTGCATTTGCTAATTACACTCATTGAAACATGTTACGTTCACGACGAATCTCAACATTCCATCAGCCAAACAGCTCGAATACAGACGAGTTCTGAGGTCACAGGTTCAGGACCGTCTGCGAAGGAAGATTGACACCGGGACGTGGAGGGTTTCACTTCAGAACTGCCGCTACAATCGCTGCGTCTACAATCAAACCCCAGCAGGGGGAGCTCCGCCGTGAAAAGGACCTCATCTCCTTATTTCACTTTAAATTAACGCGAAAAAAACCCAAAACGCTAGCACGTAGCGCTAGCACGTAGCGCTAGCACGTAGCGCTAGCTCGTAGCGCTAGCTCGTAGCGCTAGCTTCAGCTTTATCACATGGAGTCTAGAGTCTGATTATTGTGTGTTATTGTTGTGTGTGTTATCGTAATGTGTGTTATTGTTGTTTGTGTTATTGTGTGTGTTATTGTTGCTGTGTGTGTTATTGTGTGTGTTGTTGTTGTTGTTGTGTGTTCTTGAGCCTATTGTGTGTCTCTGATCCACAGTTCAGCCAAGAGGATAAAGTGCATGGAGGAGGACGTGGACAGTCCTGGAGAAGAGACGTACTACAGCGGGCAAGGGCGGTCTCCAGGGAGCGGCAGCCAGGGCAGCAGCTGGCACGACGTGGAGCCAGGTACTACTACTGCGAGTACTACTACTACTACTGCGAGTACTACTACTACTACTACTGCGAAAACTACTACTACTACTGCGAGTACTACTACTACTACTACTGCGAGTACTACTACTACTACTGCGAGTACTACTACTACTACTGCGAGTACTACTACTACTACTACTGCAAGTACTACTACTACTACTACTGCGAGTACTACTACTACTACTACTGCGAAAACTACTACTACTACTGCGAGTACTACTACTACTACTACTGCGAGTCGAATACTGACTCACTACTACTACTACTACTACTGCAGAGTACTACTACTACTACTACTACTACTACTAGACTACTAAGTACTACTACTACTACTACACTGCAAGTACTACTACAACACTGCACGACGTCAGAGTACTACTACCAGTACTACTATACTACTCGAGTACTACTACTACTACTGCGAGTACTACTACACTACTACTGCGAGTACACACTACTACTGGAGTACTACTACTACTAGGCTGCGAGTACTACTACTACTATACTGCAAGTACTACTACTACTGCTACTGCAAGTACTACTACCTACTACTACTACTACTGCAAGTACTACTACAGCAGCTGGCAACGGACGTGGCGGCAGTTACTACTACTGCGAGTACTACTACTACTTACTGCGAGTACTACTACTACTACTGCGAGTACTACTACTACTACTGCAATACTACTACTACTACTGCGAGTACTACATACTACTGCAATACTAATACTACTACTACTACTTACTGCAAGTACTACTACAGCAGCTGCAGCGACGTGGGAGCCAGGTACTACTACTGCGAGATACTGACTGACTACTACTGCAAGTTACTACTACTTACACTGACGCGAGTACTACTACTACACTACTACTGCAAAGTACTACTACTACTACTGCCAGTACTACTACTACTACTGCGAGCTACTACTACTACTACTGCAAGTACTACTACAGCTGCTGGCATGATGTGAGCCAGGTACTACTACTGCAAGTACCACTACTACTTACTACTGCAATGACACTACTACTACTGCAAGTACTAACTACTACTACTGCAAGTACTACTACTACTACTGCTAGTACTACTACTATACTACTGCAAGTACTACTACTACTACTGCAAGTACTACTACTACTACTACTGCAAGTAGTACTACTACTACTACTGCAAGACTGACTACTAGTATTGCAAATACTACTACTACTACTGCAAATACTAGCTACTACTACTGCAAATACTACTACAGCAGCTGGCACGACATGGAGCCTGCTCCTCCTCCTCCTGCTCCTCCTGCTCCTCCTCCTGCCTCCTCCTCCTCCTGCTCCTCCCTGCTCCTCCTGCTCCTCCTGCTCCTCCTGCTCCTCCTCCTCCTCCCTGCTCCTCCTGCTCCTCCTGCTCCCTCCTCCTGCTCCTCCTCCCCCCTCCTCCCTGTCCTCCTTCTCCTCCTCCTGCCTCCTCCCTCTCCTGCTCCTCCTCCTCCTGCTCCTCCTCCTCCTCCTCTCCTCCTGCTCCTCCTCTCCTCCTCCTCCCTTCCTCTCCTCCTCCTCTCTCCTCCTGCTCCTCTCCTCCTGCTCCTCTCTCCTGCTCCTCCCCCTTGCTCCTCCTCCTCTCCCTCCTCCTGCTCCTCCTCCTCCCGCCCCTCCTCCTCCTCCTCCTGCTCCTCCTGCTCCTCATGCCTCCTCCTGCTCCTCCTCTCCTCCTCCTCCTCCTGCTCCTCCTCCTCGCTCCTCCTCCTGCTCCCTGCCTCCTCCGCCTCCTCCTCCTGCTCCTCCTCCTCTCGCCTCCCCCGCCTTCCTCCTCCTCCTGATCCTCCTCCTCCTCCTCCTCCTGCTCCTCCTCCTGCTCCTCCCCAGACGCTCACAGCAGCTTCATTAACCCTGTGGGAGTGGCCGAGTGCGGCATGAGTCAGAAATATACTTTGGAAAAGCAAATACTTTTTTCCTTCTATCGACGAATTCCAGTTTGATTAAAACCGATATTTGAACAAAGCATCAGAATGAGCTCTGTATATAGTCCAAGTCCAAGTCAAGTCCAAGTCCAAGTCCAAGTCAAGTCCAAGTCCAAGTCAAGTCCAAATACTTGAACCAAATTCTAATTAGTCCAAGTCCCAAGTGAAAAGACTGTAATTAGTCAAGTTTGAACACATTTCTGATGCATTGTCCTGATATCGTCTGATGATCAACATGAGGAACCTCCCCCATCCAGAGCATCCAGAATGTTCTCACTGCTTCGCTTTTTCCACATTTTGTTCCGTTACTAATTCCAGACTGGATTAAATTCATTATTTGCAAACAAAACTCCATGATGGCAACGAGAAAGAGAAAACACAAAAGCCCTTGTAGATGAGTATTCACAGTCTTCACATGTTGAAGCTCCTCTGGTCACAGCCTCAGTCTTCTTCAGGTTCATGAAGCTCACACTCCTGTTGATGGACAGTTCCTCTCATTCTTCTGCAGAACCTCCAAACACCAAGAAGTTTGGTTGAAGAGCGTTGGTTCACAGCCATTTTCAGATGTCTACAGAGATGTTCAGTTGGGTTCAAGTGTGGCCTCTGGGCCGCTCAAGGACATTCACAGAGCCTGTCCTGTCCTTTGTTCTCCTGGCTGTGTGCTGAGGGTCGTTCTCTTGTTGAAGATGAACCTTGCATGATGCTGACACCACCATGTTCTCTGTAGGTCCTGTCCAGGAGATGGGCGGAGCCTGGTTTCCTCAGACGTGACGCTTCAAGACAAAGAGTTCAGTCTTTGTTTCACCTCAGATGTTTGTTTCTCATGGTCTGAGAGTCCTTCAGGAGCCTTTGTACAAACTCCAGGGGGCGGTCATGAGCCTTTTTACAGAGGAGTGGCTTCACTCTGGACACTCACACACAGGCCTGATTGGTGGAGCGCTGCAGAGATGGTTCTTCTTCTGGAAAGTTCTCCTCTTTCCACAGACACACTGGAGATCTGTCAGAGGGACCATCAGGTTCTTGGTCTCCCTGACTGAGGCCCTTCTCTGATTGGCCCAGCTCTAGAAGAGTCTTGGCGATGATGGAGGCCCCTTGCTCAGAGGAACCTTCAGTGCTGCAGAGATGTTTCTGTTCCTTCTCCAGATCCTTGAGCCTTGACACACTCCTGTCTTGGAGGTCTACAGTCAGTTCCTTGGACTTCATGTCTTGGTTGGTGCTCTGACATCACTGTTATTGTGGGACCTTCTGTAGACAGGTGTGAGCCTGAAGTGACCTCAGGTGGCCTCCAGTCAAGCTGTAGAAACATCTCAAGGACGATCAGAGGAAAAGCCATGAACCTGAGCTCACTTTAGGGTGTTTAGGGGTAAACGCTGTGAAGACTCACGTACAAGGGCTTTTCTTGTGTTTGAATACATCTGCTCATCATTCTGAGGAGCTTTTCTCCGTGCGGGTGCTCTCTGTGCGGGTGCTCTCGCGCTGGTGCTCTCCGCGCGGGTGCTCTCCGCGCGGGTGCTCTCCGTGTGGGTGCTCTCCGTGCACGTGCTCTCTGTGCGGGTGCTCTCCTCGCGGGTGCTCTCTGTGCGGGTGCTCCCCGTCCGGGTGCTCTCTGTGCGGGTGCTCACCGTGCGGGTGCTCTCTGTGGTGCTCTTGCTTCCGTGCTCTCCTTCTCGCGGGTGTTTTCTCTCTGTGCGGGTGCTCTCCGTCCTGGGTTGCCTCTGAGTTGCGTGTGCTCTACGTGCGGGTAATGCGTCCGTGCCGGGTGCTGCTCCAACGCGGGTGCTTCCAGCGCGGTGTCTCCGCGCGGGTGGCTCCTCCGTGCGGGTGCTCGCTCTCGTGCGGGTGCTCTCTGGCGGGTGCCTCTGTGCGGGTGTGGTGCTCTGCGGGTGTCTCTCCGTGCGGGTGCTCTCTGTGCGGGTGCTCACGTGCGGGTGCTCTCTGTGCGGTGCTCTCCGTGCGGGTGCTCCCGTGCGGGTGCTCTCCGTGCGGGTGCTCTCTGTGCGGGTGCTCTCTCTGCTCTCTGCGTGCTCTCTGTGCGGTGTGCTCTCTGTGCGGGGTGCGTCTCTGTGCGGTGCTCTCCGTGCGGGTGCCTCTCTGTGCGGGGTGCTCTCTGTGCGGGTGCTCTCTGTGCGGTGTTCGTCTCTCCGTTGCGGGTGCTCTCTGTGCGGGTGCTCTCCGTGCGGGTGCTCTCTCCGTTGCGGTGTGCTCTCTGTTGCAGGGCTTCTCTGTGCGATGCTCTCTGTGTCGGTGTGCTCTCTGTGCGGTGTGCGGGTGCTCTCCGTGCGGGTGCTCTCTGTGCGGGTGCTCTCTGTGGCGGTGCTCTAACCTCTCAGTATTAACACGCTGCTGCTCTTCTGTTTGTTTGTGTGTTTGTTTGTTTGAAGCTGGATATAAACTGCGTGTGCTTCTTTAACTAGCTCCTTCATCTCCCGACAAGGTAACTCATTCTGCGCTAACACGTCTAACCCCCCGCTGACCCCCGCTGACCCCCGCTGACCCCGCTGACCTCTGACCCCTCTGCAGTCATCTCTGAAAGCCCTGTCCAGCCACACGTCGTACATGACCCAGATTCTAAATGTGATGAAATGTAGATCTTGTCGTGAAGGTTCTTTTGTCCGTAAATCCTACAAAAAATCTGATTGAAATTCAGAATTGGAAAAAATGATTTTGTAAACTTTCCAATGAGAGTAAAAGGGGATATTTCTGCAATTAGTCTGATGATTAAACCTCAGCCAACACTTTTACAGACGCGTTTGAACGCAGAATATCATCTGAATATCGATATCTGGAAACAAAAAAATAGAGATATTTTCAATCTCTTGTATTTTTGCTTCACTAAAGTAAAATTAGTGTTAAAGTGTGTAATATTTCTGTAGATAAAAGTAAAAACTATTGTGGCACAGCCTTTCTGAGAGTGTGTCAGAATGTGTGTTAAATTGTGTTTAAAGCAGCTCTGATGTCACTTACATGTGTCTGAGCACAGCGCCCTGGAGGTTCATCACATACAGCACAGGCCCCCTGGAGGTTACTCACATACAGCACAGCGCCCCTGGAGGTTACTCACATACAGCACAGCGCCCCTGGAGGTTACTCACATACCGCACAGCGCCCTGGAGGTTACACATACATACAGCCCCCTGGAGGTTACCATACAGCCAGCGCCCCTGGAGGTTATCTCACATACAGCACAGCGCCCCCTGGAGGTTACTACACATCAGCACAGGGCGCCCCCTGGAGGTTAATACTCACAGCAGAGACCCCTGGAGTTAATCACGATACATCACAGCGCCCCCTGGAGGTTACTCACTATACAGCAAACAGCGCCCCGCCTGGAGGTTACTCACATACAGCAAGGCCCCCTGGAGGTTTAACACATTACAGCACAGCACGCCCTGGAGGTTACTCACCATACAGCACAGCGCCCGCCTGGAGGTAATACCCTACAGCACACGCCCCCTGGAGGTTATCACTCACAGCAGCACAGCGCCGCGCCTGGAGGTTACTCACATACAGCACAGCACCCCCTGGAGGTTCATCACATACAGCACAGCGCCCCTGGAGGTTACTCCCTACAGCACAGCGCCCTGGAGGTTACATCACACAGCACAGCGCCCCCTGGAGGTTAATCACATACAGCACAGCGCCCCCTGGAGGTTACTCACATACAGCACAGCGCCCCCTGGAGTTACTCACATACAGCACAGCCCCCTGGAGGAGGCTCACAGTGTGTCTGAGGCATTTACTTGACACAGTCTGAGCTTAGTCCGTCACATAATGTTCCATCTGAGGCTTTAGAAACATTACGCGGTGCTTTTTGTTCACACACTTTTTCATGGTTATGGGGACAAGGCAGAGAAGCCTGAAAACCACCATCTCCAGTGAAATGTTTCCGATACATCAATGTATCGCAAATGCAATAATCGATATCGCAAACGCGAATAATCTTGATATCGCAAACGCAAATCGCAATAGCAATAGTAGTATATATAGTAATATCTCAGTTAATTAATCGTGCAGCTCTGTGTTAGAACGTAAACGGGAACGGCCCTTGGTATAGGTTTCAGGGGGTTCAGGGGTTCAGAGGGTTTCAGAGGGTTCAGGGGGTTCAGGGGTTCAGAGGGTTCAGAGGGTTCAGAGGGTTCAGAGGGTTATGAGGGTTTCAGAGGGTTCAGGGGTTCAGAGGGTTAGAAGGGGTTCAGGGGTTCAGAGGGTTCAGAGGGTAAAGCTTCAGAGTTTCATATGTGGCTGGACATGTTTCAGAGGCTTCAGAAGCTTCAGAGGTTCATATGTGGCTGGACATGTTTCAGAGGCGTCAGAAGCTTCAGAGGTTTCATGTTTGGCTGAACGTGTGTTTCAGAGGCTTCAGAAGCTTCAGTAGGTTTCATGTGTGGCTTGAACGTGTGTTTCAGAGGCTTCAGAAGCTTCAGAGGATTCATGTGTGGCTGAACGTGTGTTTCAGAGGCTTCAGAAGCTTCAGAGGTTTCATGTGTGGACTGAACGTAGTGTTTCAAGAGGCTTCAGAAGCTTCAGAGGTTTCATGTGTGGTGAACGTGTGTTCAGAGGCTTCAGAAGCTTCAGAGGTTTCATGTGTGGCTGAACGTGTGTTTCAGAGGCTTCAGAAGCTTCAGAGTTTCATATGTGGCTGAACGTGTGTTTCAGAGGCTTCAGAAGCTTCAGAGGTTTCATATGTGGCTGAACGTTGTGTTTCAAGAGGCTTCAGAAGCTTCAGAGGTTTCATAAGTGGCTGAACATTGTTGTTCAGAGGCTTCAGAAGCTTCAGAGGTTTCATGTGTGGCTGGACATGTTTCAGAGGCTTCAGAAGCTTCAGAGGTTTCATGTGTGGCTGGACATGTTTCAGAGGCTTCAGAAGCTTCAGAAGGTTTCATGTGTGGCTGGACATGTTTCAGAGGCTTCAGAAGCTTCAGAGGTTTCATGTGTGGCTGGACATGTTTCAGAGGCTTCAGAAGCTTCAGAGGTTTCATGTGTGACTGGACATGTTTCAGAGGCTTCATAAGCTTCAGAGGTTTCATGTTGTGGCTGGACATGTTTAGAGGCTTCAGAGGTTTCATGTGTGTGGCTGGACATGTTTCAGAGGCTTCAGAAGCTTCAGAGGTTCATACATGTTTCAGAGGCTTCAGAAGCTTCAGAGGTTTCAATATGTGGCTAACATGTGTTTCAGAGGCTTCAGAAGCTTCAGAGGTTTCATATGTGGCTGGACATGTTTCAGAGGCTTCAGACGCTTCAGAGGTTTATATGTGCTGAACATGTGTTTCAGAGGCTTCAGAAGCTTCAGAGGTTTCATGTGTGGCTGGACATGTTTCAGAGGCTTCAGAAGCTTCAGAGGTTTCATGTGTGGCTGGACATGTTTCAGAGGCTTCAGAAGCTTCAGAGGTTTCATGTGTGGCTGGACATGTTTCAGAGGCTTCAGAAGCTTCAGAGGTTTCATGTGTGGCTGAACGTGCCCTGTCCGTCCTGACAGTTCCTCTTGTGTTTAGTTTCCTCGCTCTTCTGCAACGTTCTGTCGCTGGTTCTTTTGCATGTTTCAGTCTGTGAGCGTCTGTCTCGGTTTGATGTGTCTCATTGTCCACTTTTTCATCAAGTGAAGAGTTTTACAACGACTTGTTCAGATGAACGTTTGAATTCTTCCTGTGAACACAGCTTTTGTGGGTGTGAATCTGGGACGATCAGTCGTGTTTTTGGTGTTCAATGAGAAAACGTGTGTGTAAAAGCTCCGCCCCGTGTGTGCGCTGCCTACTGCGCTAATGCTATAATGCTAATGAGGTCTATAATGCAACTGGGCTACTGCGGCTACTGCGCTAACTGAGGCTATAATGCTTACTGCGCTAACTGAGGCTACAGTTGTAACTATGGGCCTAATGTACTGTGCGCCTAACGAGAGGCCTACCTGTGCTAACGAGGCCTACTGCGCTAATGAGGTCTATAATGCTAACTGTGCCTACTGCGCTAACACTGTGCTACGCGCTACGAGGCTTACTGCGCTAATGAGGCTTATAGTGCTAACTGGCCCTAACTGCGTACTAGGCTACTGCGCTAACAGGTTACAGCGCTAATGAGGTTGCTATGTGCTCAACTGGGCCTATGAGTTGTGCTAACGGGCTACTGCGCTAATGAGGCCCTATAGTGCTAAACTTGGCCTACTTATTGCGGCTAACAGAGGCTACTGCGCTAAGAGGTCTACTGCGGCTAATGAGGCATAAGTGCTACTGGGGCGCTACTTGCGCTAACGAGGCCTACTGCGCTAAGAGTCCATGAGCCTATGAGGCTAATGCTAGCGCTAGAGCTTGCGTAATGAGCGTGCTAACTGGGCTACTGCGCTAGACGGAGTCTACCTCGCTAAGAGGCCTATGTGCTGCTAACGGTCGGGTACTGCGCTAATTGGAGGCGGCTACTGGGCTATGGGCTATAGGGCTGGGCTAATAGCTACTGCTGACTATAGGCTACTGCCTAGGCTACTGGGCTAACTGCGCTAACGAGGCCTACTCGGCTAACGAGGTCTACTGCGCTAATTGAGGCCTATAGTGCTAACTGGGCCCTACGTGCGCTAATGAGGCCTACTGCGCTATAGCTAACGAGGCCTACTGCGCTAACGAGGTCTACTGGCGCTAATGAGGCCTATAGTGCTAATGGCTACTGCCTACTGCGCTAAGAGGCCTACTGCGGCTAACGAGGCCTAATCTGCGCTATCACGGGAGGTCTACTGCGCTAATGAGGCCTATAGTGTGCTAACTGGGCGCCGACTGCGCTAACTGAGGCCTACTTGCGCTTAGGACGAGGCCCTACTAGCTTGCTAACGAGGTCTACGGCTGCGCTAATTTTTGGAACTGGGCCTACTGCGCTAATGAGGCCTATGCGCTGACACTACTGTTTTGGTTTTTTTGCAATTAAAAAGTTTTAAAAACAGAGGCCCGATGCAGAGGCCCGGTGCAGAGACCCAGTGCAGAGGCCCGGTGCAGAGGCCCGGTGCAGAGGCCCAGTGCAGAGGCCCGGTCCTGGTCCAGTCCTGGTCCAGAGACCTCGTCTAAACTCTGTGTTTGTAAATGGCCCACTTTGACCTCTGTGAAATGCATTTAGACGATAATTCTGGTTTAGAACAAATGTGTTTTATGTTCAAGTGATTCAAGCACAGACCAATGAAAGGCTCTGATGTTCAGAAGGAGGCAGAACATCCAGGAAAGACATTCATTCATAAATGACGCGTAAGCGAGCGAGGAAAGTCTTTGCCCTCTCTGTACCCTCTGTTTGATTG
Organism: Chaenogobius annularis; assembly: GCA_015082035.1. Classification (NCBI taxonomy): domain Eukaryota; kingdom Metazoa; phylum Chordata; class Actinopteri; order Gobiiformes; family Gobiidae; genus Chaenogobius; species Chaenogobius annularis. The sequence continues at coordinate 64,818 of BJKM01001208.1, read as the reverse complement.
ACAGCTGCAGAGTCAGTGTCCGCGTGTGTCATCGCTCATCTGCATAAAGCCCGCCCTCTTTAATCAACTCTAAAGCCATGGCCCCGCCCCTGCATTTCAGCGCCGTCCATTACTCTTCCTCTGGCTCTTCTCGCTCTGCTGCGGTTTCTCTCTCACACTTAAAGAGCATCATTTAGTTCTTTATTTTTATTCATTTTAGGACATTTTGCACCAAATTCTCTTTTGGCGTCGAAATGAAAAAAGCCAATTGGAATTGGACGAGGAATTAAAAGTCAAAAGCATTGCCTTTCAATTTGAGGAGTGGGCCGCCAAAAGTGATCAAAGAGCCACAGTCCCTGTTTATCGTGACGAAACCCAAATGCACCCCAAGCCCCAATAACACACATCGAGTACGACCCATGGCCCGCGAAGGGCGCGCAGTACGACGCATTGCCCGCGAAGGGCGCGCAGTACCACGCATGGCCCGCGGAGGGCGCGCAGTACCACGCATAGCCCGCGAAAGGCGCGCAGTACGACGCATGGCCCGCGAAGGGCGCGCAGTACCAGGCATGGCCCGCGGAGGGCGCGCAGTACGACCAATGGCCCGCGAAGGGCGCGCAGTACGACCCATGGCCCGCGAAGGGCGCGCAGTACGACCCATGGCCCGCGGAGGGCGCGCAGTACGACCCATGGCCGTGAAGGGCGCGCAGTACGACCCATGGCCCGTGAAGGGCGCGCAGTACGACGCATTGCCCGCGAAGGGCGCGCAGTACGACACATTGCCCGCGAAGGGCGCGCAGTACCACGCATGGCCCGCGGAGGGCGCGCAGTACCACGCATAGCCCGCGAAAGGCGCGCAGTACGACGCATGGCCCGCGAAGGGCGCGAAGTACCAGGCATGGCCCGCGGAGGGCGCGCAGTACCACGCATGGCCCGTGAAAGGCACGTAGTACGACGCATGGCCCGCGAAGGGGCGCGCAGTACGACCCATGGCCGCGAAGGGCGCAGGGTACGACGCATGGCCCGCGAAGGGTGCGCAGTACGACCAATGGCCCGCGATGGGCGTGTAGTACGATGCATGGCCCGCGAAGGGCGCGCAGTACGACGCATGGCCCGCGAAGGGCGCGCAGTACGACCCATGGCCCGCGAAAGGCGCGCAGTACGACGCATGGCCGCGAAGGGCGCGAAGTACCAGGCATGGCCCGCGGAGGGCGCGCAGTACCACGCATGGCCCGTGAAAGGCACGTAGTACGACGCATGGCCCGCGAAGGGCGCGCAGTACGACCCATGGCCCGCGAAGGGCGCAGGGTACGACGCATGGCCCGCGAAGGGTGCGCAGTACGACCAATGGCCCGCGATGGGCGCGTAGTACGATGCATGGCCCGCGAAGGCGCGGCAGTACGACGCATGGCCCGCGAAGGGCGCGCAGTACGACCCATGGCCCGCGAAGGGCGCAGGGTACGACGCATGGCCCGCGAAGGGCGCGCAGTACGACCATGGCCCGCGAAGGGCGCACAGTACGACCAATGGCCCGCGAAGGGCGCGTAGTACGACGCATGGCCGCGAAGGGGCGCAGTACGACCCATGGCCCGCAAAGGGCGCACAGTACGACCAATGGCCGCGAAGGGCGCGCAGTACGACGCATGGCCCGCGAAGGGCGCGCAGCAGTACGACGCATGGCCCGCGAAGGCGCGCAGTACGCATGGCCCCGGAGGCGCAGTACGACGCATGGCCCGCGAAGGGGCGCGCAGTACGACGCATGGCCGCGAAGGGCGCGCAGTACGACGCATGGCCCGCGAAGGGGCGCGCAGTACGACGCATGGCCCGCCGAAGGGCGCGCAGTACGACGCATGGCCCGCGAAGGGCGCGCAGTACGACGCATGGCCGCGAAGGGCGCGCAGTACGACGCATGGCCCGCGAAGGGCGCGCAGTACGACGCATGGCCCGCGAAGGGCGCGCAGTACGACGCATGGCCGCGAAGGGCGCGCAGTACGACCCTTGACCCGCGGAGCAGTACGACTGCGTTAACCTTGTAATTTGAGGCTGTTTTGAGTCTTAGCGACAGAAACCATGTGATCTTCTCCACTTCACGTGTTGTATGACGTTTTCTCGCTCTAACGTGTTTTCTCTCGTGTGTGCAGCGAGCCCCCATGCGCCCCCTTCAGGCCTGCATTTCTCCTCGTCTCCAATCTTGCAGCAGCCGGCGTCGTACTTCTCTCACCCGGCCATCAGGTACCACCCCCAGGAGACCCTCAAGGAGTTTGTGCAGCTCTCGTGTGTCCAGAAGGAGGCGCCACACACGTAAGCAACCACACCAAGACTAGGACCAAGACCAGGAC